>JAOWAR010148323.1:0-18778 GCA_028571005.1 Clathrina lutea | reverse complement strand
GTGTGTGTTTGTGTGTATATGTGTGTGCGCATGAGGCCTTGCTCATGTGTTTATGCCGGTTACAAGTATTATCTTGTGTGAAAGTGGAGTTGACGTTATGTAACAGCAAGATCGAGACCTGAGAAGTGCAAGCAGATTATAAAAGCACAACCAACGTGTTTGCACACATGTGTACCTTTGCACATACAACCATGCAGCACATACTCTCTGCGCATGATGCAACATTCAGAATGATAAATTATGCAGGTCTATGACGGCGACTTCCGCTAATTGTTTTTTGGACAATTCGATAAGCATCACGTCTGTAATGTAATCGCATTCTAGGCACGTTATAGACTTCATTTCATTCACATTGCTTTTGTTGTCGTTGTTGTTGGTAGTGGTGGTGCTTTGTACCTTTGGCTGTTCGATTTGCAAGGCATTCTATTTCCTGGGGGTCTCACTTTTGTCGTTCTGGCCCTTTTGTCTCTCGCTGGCCCGTTTGGATTGTATCGATGCTGTGCTGGTCGGTGGACGCTTCAGTCGGAGGGGTCACTTACTTCGTGAAGGTCGAAATCTTTGTGCTGAAAAAAAAAAACCCACAGGAATTCGAAGAGTCACGAATGATCGGCTCAAGTTCTGGTGGTGATAGATGAGGTGTTGATAAAGGGGGAAAAACTGATCATGTTCGGATAGGAATCAACAAGATAAACTAGAACCTGCAGCTATGCTCAGATTTATCATTGCTTGACTGTGTACGTGTGGCGCGCACGAGTTGCTCGGAATGACGCATGGATGAGGTTATCGAACTCATGTGCTTGAACTTATTTTGTGTGCATCTGCGAGGTTGAACTTATCGAACATGTTCTTCCGTTGGAAAATCCTAGCTTCCTGAGTGCACAAAGAATGTGACGAGATCGAGAGGGAGAGAGAAAGACAGAGTTCATGCAATGACTGATGATACCGTCCCCACGCCGTGATGATCTGTGTCACTGCTTTGAAACAATTCCGGCCGCGGACCCGGCTTCGGAGGGTTCGTGGATCATACGTGATTTCGTAGGCCGGAGGCGTCCAGTTGCGAGCGATCGGACTCCGCCGTTTCCCCTCCGCACCAGTACATAGTTATTTTAGACAAATTTTGGACATGGTCGCCCAACTCAATTTTTCCTGTTCAAAACAAATTGCGTGCGCAAGAGGCACCGTAGTCCGCCAAGCATTCCAAATCTCGCCTCGTCTATTTCAAATTGTGCTGTGTTCCACACCGCGATTTGTGCAAAAGGTTCGGCTGTGTGGCCATTCTACTGTATGATCCTTCGGAGTTCGGGGCGCTACCTCACAAGCTTCTTACCTTTAGTGCTCTGCCAAGCCTTTCTTCTATCCTGAACCGTGAAGTACAAGCTTCAAATAAAGTAGACGGATGCATGAATTACTCCAATGCACTCCAAGTCGCGCTGGTTTCTTTTTTCTTATTCTCTGAATTTTGCCCAAAACTGTGCCTTTGAATTTGATCGCCTCAACTACAGCCCAGGAGGTTACGCAATCAATAAACCGCAGACGTATGGAAAAGGAACTAATCGTGAATGGTTGTAGCAAGCCACGGGCTCGGAGCATCCTTCAAAAAGCTCACGTAGCTGGCCGAGCCTGGGAGCGCGCTACGGTCTATGACTGGGGACAAAATACAGGCAGGTGGAGATATAAAAAATGTTTCCCTAGCCATGCGGAAGATCTCCAGTAGTTTTGGATCTAATTCAATCGAACTTACGGTTGAAGTGCAATAACGTTTTTTCTAAATTTGGTCAGACGGCCCGAACACCAGCAATGTTGCTACCTACATGTACGTTTGCGCGCTAGCCCAGTGCAGTGGTAGCATCAAACACATCTTCAGGAATTTTTCGGCGTTCGAAAAAGAACATGAATATTATACGAGAACGGAGACTTTGGATACTTCAGTGTTTCGAAATTCATCTTCGGTATTTTTTTTCTGGTGAGAACACGCCCAATTTTCGCATTTCCACCATTTTTCCCTCTTCCTGCATATCTCTAGCTTGCTCTCTCAGATCGCTGGGGCTTGATCTGTCCGATGTGCAGGAGTGTACATCAAGCTCTTCTCTCCTTTTTGTCTCTTCTTCATGTTCTCGTCTCAAAGGCAGCAGTCAAATAAGTTATTTTTCAAGGCAACTCTTTGTGTAATGTAACTCTTTGTGTAATGTAACTCTTTGTGTAATGTAACTCTTTGTGTAATGTAGGGATGAGAACCATTCCTACAAGCTCACCCTACCTGTCTTAGACGAGCAAAAGTTTTATCCTACATATCATTCAGAAACATGCTCTCTCGGTCTTCATGCACTTCCTTCCGGGCTCTCTCTCTCACTCTCTTTTTCTTTCTCCGCACCTCTGGCCACTCTGTCGCCCAAAGGTCTCTACCAAGAATTTGCAGGTGGAGGGCGATTTTGCTCCAGAATCGAACACAATTCTTGAGAAACAGTCTGGGGAACATGGCAGTTCTTGCGAGGCCCGTTTCCTTCAAAGGCCTTGTCTTTTCGGTGCTTTCTGTGCTGGGCGAGATCCGGCCTACCAAATGTAACTGTACGTGTACAATACTCAGTACCGACGCTCACGCCGCCTGCCATCGATTGCGAGTCAGAGGGCTTGTTCCAGGCTGTTGGCTTGTTGAGCTAGGTCCGGCCGTGGTGAGCCCTGGTGAGCCATGAGGAGGCCAAGACGGGCCTCCGGACAGAAACATGATGCATCCTTTTCTTTGGCCTGGCCCGGCCAGGGTATGTTCATACGAAGAAGCAGGCTTTGTAGTCTACATAGATCCTACAGTCCTTATGAGCCTGATGGCGGCAACAATCATCATGATGAATGAAGCCGAGGTGGATGTCTGGGGCAAGTTCACTGAGTTGGACGATCTCAGCCTGCTCAGTGTCCGCCAGCGCAGTAAAGGTATCCAGGATGATCACTGGATGACCATGGAAAGCAAACCTTAGCTTTCATCAGAAGAGACTTAGTGACGTCACAGAAACGGGGTCGCGCTCTTGCAAAGCAGCTTGACCGGTGCGGTATCAGCGGCCATATGCATGGCACACGCAAATACTGGGTCTGCATGAGACAGACTCCGTTACCGTTGAAACAAAACGACGGCTGCGATGGAAGAGCTCTTTCACGCATATCCCTGTGCTTGGTGATGTCTTTTTCGCCGCTCTACGCCAAGGAGAACATGTTTTGTCCTTTATTTATATATTTAATTAAATCTTGTTTTTTTCCTCGGAAAACGTTGTCGCGCCGTGTTGAAACCTAATTTTCTAGGTTCTACGACCTCGAATTAGTCTAGATAGGTCTTGGTGTTCTTTTTTCACGATGGCGGAGAGAGTCCTTTTGGACTACGAAAGGCAGCGTGCTGCGCCGTCGATGTCGACTTCCGAGAGCATTGTGAAGCCCGCATATCTGCTAAAGACAGAGGTCTCTTGCTCTGAGAAAACCTTTCCAATACCTTGTCTCCTGAGCCATCGCACAACCTGGCCTATCGAACGGCGATGTGGTGAGCCAGCGGGTTGCAGAAGGAGGTCGTCGGTGTTTGTTGTGTGCTTGCGAGGACCCACTGTGCCCGCCCTCTCTGTGCTGGATCGTTTTTTTCCGAAACCCACTGGGCGCTCCCAGCCGTATTAAAACCCCTTTTTTTGGTTCTACGATCTGGAAATAGCTAGGATGGGTGTTTGTCGTCTCTTTTACGATGGCCTCGAGGTTCCTTTTCTCAGTGAAAGACAGTGAACTGCACGTCGATCATGTGCGCACCGGCTGCTTTGTGCCATGGTCGTAACAGGCATTGTACACAAGCCTTAAGTTTTGTCGAAAAAAAGTACCTCGATCACTCATCTTTGAAAACCTGTTTCTCCGCAAATATTGATGGGATTTTATTGATCAACCGCTTAAAATTTCGAGAAAGACTTGGAGAAGCAGATTAGTAGCGTGAAAAACCGAATTTTAAAGAAATCACCTTAAGTCCCTATCATCAGGTCGCTGTTCCTACAGCATGAACCGGTGAAGGTGCATGTATCCAAACGGTCGGCGCGGTCGAAACAAAGAGGGATTGTGCTACGACAAAACCCACGCGCGATTATGGTTTGGTGGGCAAGACTCGTGGAAGGCTTCTTCGATCACTTTTTGCTAGAGACTACATTGGTGCGTTTGCTTTGAAGGAAGATGGACAATCTAGAAGTCGATCCAGACCTTGGTTGCTCTTGCTGCCGACATGGCCAGGGTCCCGGCCCATCCAATTCCAGTGCGGAAATGGATGCTCTTTGCAAGCGTTTACTTGCCCTAGTTTCGAGTTCCGGAAATTTGTGGTGTTGCGAAGTACCTTGGTGTCCGCTTGACTGGAGCGAGTCGCAGAAATGATCTTTGCAAAAGGATCATGGCGATGGCCTAGATGAATGCGTTGAGACACAAAAGGGAGGAGGGGGAGGGAGAGGGTGGTTCAAGTGGTCGAATAACCCATGTACACGCCGAAGTGTGCGACATTTTGCATTCTCTGCCATCGTTCGATGAGGTCAAAGAAGGTTGGACAAGGTTGCTGAGCGACACGATCGAGCAGTTTCATTATTTTCCTGCGGGCTGCGTGTATGATTGTGTGAGCGGGCCCAGTATGACCAGATCGTGAGTGAGATGGCAATAATGGCTGTGGATTGGTGCGATTTTGTCACGGGTGTTCACTTGTGCTGGGATTGCAGTTGAACGCACAGCATCAGTTTACAGTACTAGAAAAAATCCATGCTGCCCAAGCTGAAAGAGTTTTTTTGTGAATTTTGTGGTGGATGGACTAATTGTTGGTGACTTGTGGTTAAAAAATATGGTGATATATGAATACTCTATCAGCCCTAATATTTCTTTCTGTGTCATACGAAAGCATTGAAGACATATCAGCTTGTTTATTCAATAAAATAATGCATTTAGACTTAGCCGTTATCTTGATCAGTTAGATGATTTTCTTCAATTCGTCTTAGTGCCATGCTAAGCTAAACTTGTCGTACCGGCCATTCTGACAATGCATGTGCATGTTCTTGATCTGTAGTGCAACGGTCTAAGGTTACTTTTTTCCCTTTTTTTTTGTTAATTTTTGGTTAATGTCGAAAGAAGTAAGAGAAAGGGATTTGAATTTTCTTACTGTCCTCAAGCTTTTTAAGTCAGCAGTAGGGGATGGGGTGGTGGCTGGGATTTCCATTGATAAAGGCTCTTCATAAACCGGCTTTTTGCATTGTTCCAGGTCTGAAACAGTTGGTTGGATGCCTTGGATCTGGCAGGTGAAGCTTTTTGGAGGTTGCAACAATGCTACGTTAAAGAATACTTGGAAACAATCCTTGTTACATTTAAGTCACTTTGCTTTCAGTGATGTGCAACTCTTCTCTTCTGTTTCATTTCACTAATAAACTGCAACAAAACTTTACTACATTTTTTCGGATTCCAAGTTTTACTAGAAAAATAAGGATTAAGCATCAAAGTCCTATTTCATACTAGTTTCTTGTTTGTGACGCCACTTTCGCTATGATTAGGAGAACAAAATTTCACAGTGTGAAAAATTGCAAAGAATCTTTGACGAAGAAGAGAAAACATGAAACTGAAGCAAAATCAGGCATACTAAGAATGAGCTAGACATTACGGGAGTTGAGGAGGTAATGCACAGAGATATTGAGAAATGTCCGACAGAAAATGATGATGAAGACAGCACGGACTCAATGCCATTTTGCTAGGTTGAATGGTAAAGTAGCCAAGAGGAGCTTCCTCAAAGGTAGTTACTAGCAAGCGGTGCATCAACGTTAATTGTCAGTAAAGAAGAGACTTTGACTATGTCTGACGCAATCGAGGCCATGGCGACAGGGTATGTGCTGTTGAGAATGTAGAAATGTCTTGTCCGTCCAATCGCTCTTTCGACATGAATGCGCAAGGATACAATACGCCTGGTTTTCATTACGTTCGTTGCATTCATCTGCCTGCTTTTGCCCAACTTTGGAGGAACATTCAATGTTGCGCCAATATTGGCCAAGCATCCTTCGATGAGGAGCCCTTCGTCCGCCATTACTGAATGTCCCCTCCGCAGAAGATCAAGAAGACCATTTTCCATGGTGAGCGTTTTGTCAGAAACACGTCCATGGCAGAGATCAGAGAAAAAGGTGGTGGGAAAGGTCAGCGTCGTGTTGCAAGACTTGTCAACTGGCAAAGGAATGTGGGCTCTCAGTGAGATCTCCTCCACTGAGCACCCTGTTCGAAGTCGTCAGAATTGGGTTTCCCTACGACAGATGAAGGAGCATCCCTCCTGAGACATAGGCACCATGATCATGGCCGATCTCCTCGCAAATCCACCTGGCCCTTTCAGCAGCCAACTCCTTTCGCTGCTCTTCTGCCTGAAGTGTGCCCTGTCGTCTCAAGACAAAACGGTCTCTCCGCTCCACGTCAAGAAGTGCTTCTGGGTCAGACTTGCCTTGTAGAAAACGATCGCCCATCTTCAGAGTTGGAACAAATGCGGGGTGCGAGGGATACAGAACAGGTTCACCACCAACAAAATGATCTTTAAAGACACGATCGCTCGATGTTGGCTGCCATGGCGTGCCGTCTGCATTCACCCGATAGATCGCCGCAGTCCACTTTGACCGACGCTCAGAATCAGCAAGAATGCGCGCAGACTTCCTGCCACAAGTAACGCGGCTATGACGATTCGTGAATCCGACAACACAACAGGTAACCACCATTTTCAGAACGGAGGATGTAGAGCGAGGAAGAATTCAAAGCTGACCTTGAGCTTAAGCAATACTGAAGATTTTCTTAGACAACATGCACGAACGTAGCTTGCCCACCGAAATTTTCCAGATGCCGTTGTTAGGATGGCGGATACTAGAATGGGGCTGTAGCTCTAAAGGAAAGGAGGCGAGGAAAAGTTGGTTAGGAAACTGAGCATGGCCCTCGTACTCGTAGAAACCTCGTGGCGCGAGACTGTCGAAGAGTTGCCTGCCTTTTTGCGGACGAATACAAAGCTTCTTTTAGCTGTCGACGTCAGAGACCGGAACTGTCCTGCGGGAAGTCCCCCGTGGCCTAACAATGGCACGCAATTGCCAACGGTTTTCCGATGCAGCGGAACGGACAGATCTCCAGGATATTTCGAACGTTGGAACGAACTGGTAGAACTGGCCGATGCTTCAACAACACCACCACAACAATGACAAGAAGACGGCAAAAACACAACGAGAACGACGACGAAGACAACGACGACGGCGACGACGACGACGACAACGACTGTAACACTTTTTGCTACGCGAACCTGACGGGATGTTTTTTGGCCTTTGACGGTATGTGTTCTCGAGCAGATGTATGGAATGAGAGAGGGCTTTTTTCCCCTTTCTTTCTTCGTTCATAGCATTTGCGTCACTCTTCTTAGGCTCTCGGAGATGTGACGGCTTCGTTGCCCAAAGCCTGCTGGGCCAAGAAACTTCCCGGGCCTCGTCCACAACCACTCCGAACAACGTGTGGAGGGTCCGGCCATCAATAGTGGTCGCCGCCAGGCCTGCCGTTGCTGCTAAAGCAGCTGGGCGGTTTCTCAAAATTTGCCTAAGGCGTCCAAAAAAAGGGATTTCCCACTTCCACTAGGGCTCGCAAAAACACGTTATGGCCTCTCGCTGCCAAAGAAACAAGTAGACTGCCGCGAGTCGAGCTCCATATCCTCGGGTTATCGCGACGTGGGCTTCGCCGCCGGAACACTCAGCTGAAGGCAGAACTGCCGGGTAAACGTATAGACACACAAGACACAGTTGGAAGAGGTCAAAATGGCGAAGCAGGTTCCACTAGATCTTAAGCAAAGGAAAGCATCGTAAAACGTGATCGAGAAACCATGCAAATCAGGAGAATGGAATGGGTTTACGACGTGTGGGAGAATCACACAAACACGAGGTAGAAATATGCATGTTTCCATGATTCTTTTTGTCTGGAAGAGCAACAACAGAAACAACAACTTTTCTAGCCGTAAGTTTGCCATGCTTGTGAAAGGGCGTGCATGCGCACCTATATATGACGTCATAATGCTATTACATCACACCCCTCCGCCTTATGATTCTATCGCATCAATAATCATAGCGAGCAGGGCGGGAAAGGGTAGCGTGATTGCGTAAAGCATGGGGATGAACAACAGGAGGAGGAGGATCAACAGCGGTTTCTCCAAAAAGAAAACCATCTCTGGTTGAGGGACCGAAGACGACCCTGGCTAACTCATCTTTTCACGGCCACTTCTGACACCATGTAAAGAATCTTTATTGAACTTGACGCGCTAATTTGCGGGGTGTTAATTGGTCCGTAAATCTAACCTGCCACACATACTATAATACATGTATACAATAGTTACGCACATACGTGTAGATCTACATGTACCAGTCATTCACACAGAAACCGGCGCCGCCATTGAAACGACGACCAGGACGGAGTCAGACCATGCAATGCCGCTCCGAGGATTGATATTCAATCGAAGAAAATTTCTTATTCATTCTCCACTCATTCATTTTGTTTGCTTTTGCAGGGTTACTGTTCCGGTACAGAGGTCGAACATGTACATTGTGGTGAAACTGAAATTCTCCAGGAAAAAGTTGAACTATCAAACGTTTTTTCTTTTCCGCATTCCCGATGAGCGCAGACCGGATTCGAACCTTCGACGAAACGGGCATGGTGCCTAGCCGAACGGAAATCCTGGTGTCAATTGCTCAGCCCAATCCACCGGCTCTTTGTGTTGGTGTACGTGCGTACCTTTGCATTGCCACCTCTCTTGCATAATTATGCCTTCTTTGAAAGATCTCTAGATCTTGTCTTCTCCCGCCTTGAACATGGCGTCGGCCTGATGGTGCACTCGGGTTATGCTTTACACTCTACATGGCGCAGCAAACATAGACATCAACACGTGCTACCGGCTTGGATGCCGCATCGGCAGCTCTGGTTACGGATTAGTACCGGCTTTGACGCCGCGTCGAGCTGTGTCTTTAGTTCTTCTTCTTCTTTTCGCAATCGTCGCTTCCAATGTGTGTTTTTTCTGTTTCACTCTCTCGACTCGTGAGAATGAGTACTCGTCGCAAGGCAGAGCCAACACATTCCTTCCCTGTGACTGCTCCTGAGCCGACCCGTTCTCCTCAGTGCTCGGCTGGAACGCTTCATGGAGCAACTCAGCTTCAAGTGTCTCTTGTACAGCATGAAAAGGTTTGCGGTACATGTGATGCGCGCGAAATTCCGGAAGTCCGCGGGCCGGGCCGGGCCGTGAAAACGCCATGACGATATCGCGACAATACAAATACACCCAGATCGATATCTAGCTTATCCGGGCGCACCTGGGGACCGGGCACTGCCCGCAACTGGGAAAAATCCACAACCCCAGGGATCAAGTTCTTTTCGGTATTTTATCATCGTACGTAAGCGCGCGCATTAATTCATTGACGCGGGAAAGTTTGAGAGCTGCAGTGACGGTGACATGACAGCCCGATCGAGCTCGAGCGCTAGCCTTCGAGCTAGATGTTCGTGGACAATGGAAGACTGGGCTTGAGGCTAGCTTCTCTTTCAGTTTGGCCATGCTTGCCGTTAGAGAAGAAGATCGTACTCGGTTATCTCCCAACGTCACCGATTCTGTTCAGTGAGAGCAGACTGGAGCTGGCTGCTCCGTCTGTGACTAGTAGAATCAATGACGATTAATCCTCCCGGAAGCTTCAGTATCACGCAGGTCGAATGGACGCTTCACGAAGAGGTCTGAGCTCGAGCAAGCGGCGACCGCCAGGAAGCGCCGCCATGCAGATGCTACGGACGCTGGTGCGAATATCGGCGAGTCAACCTCAAAACGAACGAATAATCCGGCGATGTCGACGGATGCCCATCTGCACGCCACGGATGTGATCGATCTCGGAAAGCGAGCTGTTCACCTGGCGTGTCCTGGCGGAGGGCGTTCGCGCTTGCCGAAACCCAAGCTGCAAGCAACGGCTTGTTCTCGCCGACACTACGAAGGAAGTTCGGCTGAGGGAGTGTGCTCCATATTCCGTGCCGAAGTTCTGCGTTCTTGAACAAAATGGACATCGACAGTCGCTTCCTGCTGGGCGACAAGAGAGTTACTCCCGGACCGAAGCCATTCACTGGAACTATGAACGCGGCTGCAGGTAAGACTTTTGTTTTTCGTCTTTGATTTGGTTGGTACAATTTTTGCCATGTGCTGCGTGTTTCTGCGTGGATTTTTTTGTTATTGTTTTGGTCACCTAGAGATATACGGGTAGAATGTATTCGGTCAATAATTGTTGTCTATTCTTCTGCTATTGCGGTGCTATGTTGAGGATAAAGCTGGTGAAGTATAGAAAGTAAATCGCGTGCCGCCTAGAAAACGTTCTGTGATTTTATTTCGATATACAGTACCCAAGTTTTTTCCTTTGATTGAAGAACAGCACAAAAGGTAATCGCAAATACAGAAATATGTTAAAAAAATCAAAATAATAATAAACTAGAATAAAAACAATAATAAAAAGGACAAGTCCTGGACAAGGCAGCTTTGAGCTAGAAACCTCGTTATTCAGCCATATTTCAAAGATGGAGTGACTCACGACCGGTGAATAACCAAATTGAAGACAATTTTTTGCTCTCATCGTTTGAACGAGCCATTGATTGCGTAGTCGATGTTTTGGGTCACTCTTCTACTAGGTGAGCAATACAAGGTTTTTCTTCAAGCCACCTTTATTATCATTGACTCCGGTAACCAAACTTAGAATTTACTCGTAAGCACCTAAAGTCATTTTCCAGATACCCAAACTGGCTGATGTTGTGCAATAGAAACTACTGAACAGAAACTTCTTAAGAACTCCTGAATAAAAACTCCTTTTTGTCATCAGCAATTGCAAGTGTTTGCAGAAATAAAGAAATTTAACAATCAATGCTGCAAGTTGACTTGCGCACCGATTGCGTTCGCACTAGCAGCACCGAATATGTTCGCGCTAAACATGCTAAAGGTATGGTAAATTCTAAGCATAATAGTAACCTCGACCTCGATTTTATGAGGTTTAAAAACCTTCGATAAAAACCTCGCCTCCGGCTTGGCTTTTGTAGGCGGTTTTTAAATCTCATGAAAACTCGGTCTCGGTTGCTATTATATATATAGAGGTAAAACTTATCTTTTTGCTGGAAACTTACCTTTTGTTTAATTTTCGTGTCGTTCCTGCCTAAAGGTATGGCCAACAAGGTAGCAACCACTGGGTTGTTTTTCAAACCTCTCCTGTTACACACGGAGCCCTGATGGTATAATTACCAGCCTCTTCAAAGAGAAGCTTTTGGGCAGTAAGAAATGTCGTGTCCTTGCCAGCCAAATGGTCATCGATGCTGTCCAAGGATTCTTCAAAGATTATGTGAACAAATCTTCAATCCCCTCCCCTGCCCTACATAAGTTACTTATTGTACCAAAGTTTGATCTTTTTTCTCTGAACACTAAAACAATCCTCAACTCTGCCGATAATTTCCAGAAAAATTAAGTCCGTGACCCCCATTTCTTTCAGCTAGTTCTGTTCTACCATTTTTCTTCTACCTATGAACCAAATTTGAAGCAAAAATTTTAACAGAAACTACCTTTTCCAATAAAGAAAAGAATTGTTAGTATATGCGTATAGTAATGTTTTCAGATTGGAGTTGGTAATTGACAGCAATGACCTCTTTCACTGAAAGTATAATGTGGCACACAGTTTTTCAGCTAAACCTATGGATAATCAAGTCTGACAAATCCAAAAATATGTCCCTCTCCAGGCTGTACAACCACAAGTGAGCTCAGAAGGCTAGAAATAATGTTTTTGGTTGTATCGCAAGGTGCTCTTTCAGGTGTTATACTGAAAAAATTAAGTCCATGGCCCTCCTTTTTACCATGGATTTTGAAAGAACATGTATTGGGGAATATATCCTGAAAATAAGGGGGAAATTTTGACCCTATCTGTACAACTGAGTGGTTGGTTCCGGGGCAATACAGGTTTCACGGGACTCAGGGACTCAGGCCATTTAAAATACTCTCTAGGGGTTTCATCATCAACACCCATCATGTGTTTAGGGCTCTTGGGTTTCTGGGATTCTGGGCTTCTTGTAGCGTTCTTAGGGACCACAGGATGAGCTTCCGATTCTGAGTGGAGACTTTTTCCACCGCTGACACTCCAAAACGATTTGAATTCTATAAAGTAGGTGCAGAAACAGGCAGGGTGCACTTCTTCATCGCCGAGGACGGCAATCTCCGGGTTATTGGCGACTGTCGTTTGGGCGGAGAGTTGAGTTTTCTCGCTCTGGGCAATCCTTTGACGTGTGATCTCGACCACGGCACATAAAACATCTACCTTCGCTCCGTAGCTTAGCCCGCTCGGCTTCACTGAGCTTCTGCCTCCGTAGAGCTTCAGCTGCAGCTTAAGTTCCTCCCTCGGCTGCAGCTTCAGCTCCTCCTTCAGCTGCAGCTGCAGCAGGCTCGTCATTGTCTCTGTGCGAGGGCTTTCTTTCTGTCCAGTTGTTCCGCGAGACGGCGTGACATTTCGCCGAGCTGCATGATCTGCGCGAAAGACATCCGACAGGTTTTCGGCTGTTCTCAAATGGCATCACCGCGCAGACTACCCGATAGACCTCGTACAAAAAGCAAAGCGCGAGAGTGCTGGTCTAGGTCCGAGACATTCAGACTAATCCTTGAAAATTTCCGAATATAGTGGTCCAAAGTCGGCTCTGAGCAAGCGAAAAAAGGGCGATCCAAGCATCTTCTTCGTCCAGTGACCCGAAAGTCAGCTAAAGAGCTGACTTCGATGAATTCCAATCCGAGAAGTGTCTGCCGGCGTCGAAACAAGAGAGAAACCAGAGCAGGGCGTCCCTGTCCAAAAACGACGAGGCGAAGTCCACTTGGTCTTCTCCATGTTGTGATGTGGTTTGCCCGCTGGACGTGTGGATTCCTTGGATCAACGGCGACGGTCCTTTTGTGGATATTTCCTTTGCCAATGCCCACCAGGCACCCAATAATGCGAGCAGAAATCTCAGTAGTATGATTCCGACGGACGCAAGTAGGAGAAAACCTGCGAGCCATGCTCTTGAGCAAACCATCCTCTGCTAACAGTATAACAGTCTTGCAAAGTTATTATAAATTTTGGGAAAAGACAATAGCCAGAGTAAGAAAAAGAAGCGTGAGATTTGGATCGAAAAATGAAGAATATATACACAGCGGAATCAGCAAGGGGCGAAAAACATGTTAATTGTCTGTAGAAGAACGTAAGTGATGAATGGAAGTTAGGGGAAAGAGTAGAACTGAGGTGAAAGAGTAGAGCTTGAGTGAAGAGCTAAGGAAGGATGAGTGACTGTGACAATTCTCCTCTCTCATTTTTAATCATCCCCGTGTTATCTCTCTCTATTCATATACCTTTTTTCTCAGTCGATGGATTTCAGCCTTGATGTGTTTCTTTTGAGCACTACAATCAACATCGTGTGATTGGACTAGTCCAGCTATATTGCTCCAGAGTTGACAAGACACAAAGTCAATTTGAAGATTAAAAGAACACTTTCATGTTTATTCAATGAACGCACTCCGTAGGCCAGAAACCAATTGAAATGTGTGAGTAATTCAGTACAATACTGATCGATATAATTGAAGGGGAAAGTAGAGGACCAACGTTAAATGCAAAGTTTTGTCCTGATCAAATACCTGTCTAAGGCGTTGCCACTGACGCCACGAGATTTAGTACAATCCTGATCTGAATGTGGGTCTTGTCTTGACGCTCCTTGTCAGGATGTGCAACGGCCGTGTTAATGCTGCTGTGCTAGTGGCTCCCCCATTTCTTTGCTGCTGTTGATCAAGGACGGTAACCTGCACATCCTGGACTCTCATGCTCATCCACCACACGGTGCAGTTGTTCTTTCACCTCTTCCTGATGAGCATAGATATGAAATGGTCACCCACCTCCTCTGCTTTCTTGAATACTCCAATCCCACAAACCATGAGTTCAATCTGGTGTTTCTTACCTTGGCTTAATTTTCTTCTGAGACAGCCCCAACACCTGTATGGTTTTCTCTGTTTTATCTCCTGTACGCCACAGCACCCCTTCAATACCCATGTACTTTCTCGCTTGCTTTATCTGTTTCTGCTCTAAGTATCCCAGGTGGGTGTTTGAGGCAACTCTTTCCAAGAAAAAGAGTATTTTCATCCTCAGAATTACTATCACCTCCCTCTGATTCCAGCAATGCATTCACCTTCTAACAATGGCAGGAAAAGGTGTTCTCAAGGTAGTAAATGGACTCACTGTGGGACTCCACTTCTGACAATGGCAAGAAGAGGTGATCTCTAGCTGTTACATGGACCGACTATGGGAAAAATCCCCCCTCACACAATTTTTTTGTTAAAGGAAAACTTGTGGTACAAAATCACCCAGCAGACAAGCTGGAGTAACTTTAAGCTATATCCCAAAACTTCACCCCCTCATCCTAACACAAGCGAAGATATTTGTACTATACTCTACCCAACTAAGCAACAAAACAGATGTGCTAGGAGTTAAGGGAAGGATTAGCAAGGTGGACTCACTCCCAAGTGAAAGGGAAACAACAACATGCACACGTGATACTAAAATACTCTAGGCTCACTACAAACACAAGCTGCCGTATGAGAACAACTTGTGCTGCTACCAGCATGAGCTGTCAGCGGTCAAGCAGAACACACACTTCTTTGACAATTTTCAATGGTTTTTGAGAACGATGTTCCTTATTCTTCTAGAGAATAATCCCCAACTTTGAATGGTAAGAGCAGAAGCAGATAAAGCAAGCTCGAGCATACAAGGGTACTATAGGGGTGCTGTGGAGTTGAGGAGAAAAATAAACAACACCCACACACACACATCTGTTATACAGAACAGAGGCAGATAAATCAAGGTCAAAAGTACAAGGTTAAAGTAGGGGTGCTGTGGCACACATGGAGAAAAGAAAAATTAACGTCCACCAGAGATACTAAGAGCAGAAGCAGGTCAAACAAGGATGAAAGTACAAGGGAACTGCAGGGGCGCTTTGGCGTGCAGGAGATAAAACAGAGAAAAACAAAAAGCAAAGGAATCGGTCTGTGTAACAGGTTATTGAGCTTAAAGGGACGCTGCAACGCTTTTGTGACTCCATTATTTTTGCGAAAAAATAATATACTGCTCTAGGCTACGTGTTGTTCACGCGTAGAAGTAAATTTTCACGCAGCGTGCGAACTTGGAACGTGTGATCGATACTGCAAGAGCTGTGAAGCTAGTGGTGCACTTGTGTGGTGAGCATTGTCTTCCGCCTTGTCTTCTCCCCACTCATCAAACTAAACTAAAGGCTATGTGTTGATCATCGTTGCCACCGCCATCATCCTCGTCAACGTCTTTGTCCGTCTTTGACGATTTGAGCGACATCTTTGTCGTCGCCGACGATGAAGGGGCAAGACGTTCTAGCTCCCGTTCCAGATCCCATTCTTCCCCGGCTGTTCGACAGGTGTGGCTGCGCTGGCCAATCCTGTTCCACCACCGTGAAGAAAGCCACTGCGGGATTTTGGAAAGCTCTCGTCTTCATCAGGTGCAAATGTCCAAATTGTTTTTCTTTTACGGAATTACTACTTGATCAGTGCTTTTGCCGGAATACATGTCAGCGGTGCAGCCCGAGAGGTGGTTCTACTTGTCGGGCTTGTCCATGCCTCACTGCGGTGGGTTCAGATTCTGACGATTCAGACATGTCCTCTGGGACAAGAGGCGCCGAGAAGCGGTCGAGGAGGCACACCAGGAACCCATCTAAGAGCACTTCCCAGGGATACAACATACAAAAAGGTGTTTTCTTCCCCTAACTGGCAGCAAATTTAAAGTTGGGAAAACACCTCCTTTTCCGGACTAATCGTCCCTTCACTGACTTTTTTTACTGCTCTGCTTTCTGGTGACCTTTTTTTTTTTACTCGATCACCAATCGCTTCCATAGAGCAAATCTTTTCCTCACTTCTGAGGACCTTTTTTTCCTTTTATTTATTTATTTTTTCACTCAATCACCACTCACTTCAGGAAAACACCTCATTCTCCTCACTGGTTTTTTGTCAGTTGACGGGTCCCAAGATCAAAAAAGCACCTCAAGTTTCCTAAGGTGTACCTTGAAAACACCTCCTAGGGAAAACACCTCCGTCACTCCTGCACGTCTTTCGACTTGTACTTTTCACTCTTTTTTCAATCGGCCGATCAAACACCTTGTCAGTCAGCCGGAAGGTGCGGACCTCCTTTCTAAAATGGCCTAAGTTCGGCCGCCCCGACAACAAACGACGACCTTCAGGATTCCAAATTGATGTCCTCGCATGGCCATACAGAGTAAACCACACAGACAACAAAAAGCAGCTCTCTCGTTCTGACAGTAGGCTACAGTAGGTAGATCAAGATGTACCAGCCCAACTGCCCAATGCAAGATACAGAATCAATGCACGTATGGGCGCCAACTTCGCGGAGTCCAAACTTGAAATTGCCGCCATTCTCACGTTAGCACTCAGTGCCAGCACTGCAACTTTGAAAAGCGTAATACGTTTTTCAAAGCCGCAAGATGCATCGCAGTGTCTCTTTAAGTGTGGCAACATATGGCTGAAATAGAAGTCATTCCGACTGTTCTTCATTTCGGCCAAAACGGATGGGTTGAAGCGGATGGGTGGAAGCGGATGCGTTGCACAAAACAGTCGGACAGTGTAAAAGCAAAGAAGTCACGCCATTCTTTCTGGCAAATGGCGATTTGGCCCATTACTTGGTAGAAGTATTTATGCCACATTTGCAAAAACCATCTCCCTTCGTTATCTTTTCGGACGAACTTGTCTGAGTTGCGCTTCAGAATGTCATCAATCGTATCCTGGCGTTCTTTATAGGGGCACTTGATCTCCACCAAAGCGTCCCCTCTTCGCTTCTGTCTGTCACCACACCGTCTGAAAATGCAGCCAGCCAGCCAACATCATAGGTTTATAACCAGCCCACTTCAGTTTTGCACGGACATGTGCATATTGGCATACATGTCCAGAGCAAGTCCCTCGTGCTTTTTTCCCCACTGCATTGCGACAGACAGGGGCCTCCTTGCCAACAGTTGATGCACCACTCCTCTGCTTGTAGTGCTGCAGAGGTTCATAATGAGCCCAAAGTGTGACACAGTCAGTCGTTTTGACCTTATCGAATGCCAGAGCGGGGAGTTAGCTTGTGCATGTGTGCGGTGCTCCAGCAACCGAGCATCATCTGCTGTCACACAAACGCAATGTTGAACGAGAGCTCTCCTCACTCCACCTGACAGTGACACGCCATGGTCTTGCGTAAACTGTAGCATCGGCACTGGGATGGCGGTTATGCTAGAGCTGTCACACCTGAGCTCTAAAGTGGACAGTAGGTTATCTTCAGGCAGGTGTGGAACTGGAGACAACTGGGTAAGGGGAAAGTGTACGACAGGGCCCCTAGTACAGGCTGAGGGTGGACACGGTGCAGTGAAAGGGTGGTCATGAAATGCTAAGGCGTCTTTCCTGTAGGGTACACTCTGGCAGTCATTACTCTTTAGGCTCCCAACCCAAACTGCAGGTAAACTAACATCCTCGAGGTCTCAGACAAGGCCTCTAGATCTGATGCTGTGACTTGCAACAAAGGCCATGCTAACTGGCAAAGGCTGGAATGCCCTCCTGGCCTGATGACTTCAACGGAAACTATCATCCTGTTTACTCACACAGTCAGCCGGCTCAACGCTTGGACGTTTGTGCTTCACAAATAACAAGTCATTCCACAAGGTGGCACAATTGCCCTCTATCCTTGGGTCCTCATCTAACGTGCATCTGCGGGCTGCACCCAGTATGTGGGCACGTCGGTGCTTGTCTTGTCTGCTGGCATCTTGCTTCTCCCTTGCTGTTGCAGGTCCCAGAGGCGGTAGACAGCTGCCAAAGTGTGCTGACACGCACCAGCAGCACCTGCAGGACAGGAGCAGTGCGCAGCAGAAACGGTAGTATGTGCATTCCCTCTCACAGACTGCGAAGAAATGGCAAGAAGAACCTATACGCCGCGCGCATGCGGTAAGAAGCCCGCACCACGGCACGCACGAAGCGGCGATCCGAGCCTTCCGAGTTGTGAACCTCCATAGACAGACCTTGCACATGCTCTTCCTGAAACATCATCCATCCTTCGCCACCAGCCTTACTTACTCTTTTCTCCTGCACCACCAGCTTCCTTACAAGCATCCCTCAAGAAGTCGTCGATCAGCCCGAAGGGCAAAGGAGGTACACATACCAGTCGCTTTTCCCATCCATCGACAGGCACATCGTAGAATCCAGCCTCTCGGGGCCACGCACGACATTCCTGCAAGTGACATGTCCACCCTCTGCCATGACGGCGATGGGAGAAGATACAGAAAGTAACAAACCAAGAAAGAAAGGAAAGTGAGTGTCGACCTCCACAGTCCTGTAACTGTAAAGCAGCTGCAAGGCAGCCGCACTGCATCGATCATGATGAGCTATCCCTGTTCAAATGGCGGCCACCTATCGTGCAATCATGCATTCTCCTAGCTGGCGGTACCAACGAGTTCCACAGGAAAACATCTCCTTAAGGTAGCTCATCCCGAAGTAAACTTCCCGAAAATGCTGTCATATTTGATGGCTTCAAACTAATATTGGCCATCCACAAGGCCTAAAAATCATAACCTTAGGGGGGATATTTTGACAAATTATTGCACATCATCTGCAAAAAAAGTCGTGTTTTCATCAAAAAGGGACGAACGAAATCACACCACTGTCGTTCCAATTCTTGACGTAAACTCAGCC
>JAOWAR010148322.1:0-27901 GCA_028571005.1 Clathrina lutea | reverse complement strand
TTGATAAATTTTCTCGCTTTTATTTGGAAACCCTAATGAATGTAGAAATCTGATAGATGCCTCATGCAGGGGTAATTTGTTAAACTCGGAAAGAGCATTTTTGATACTAAGCGAGTTGCACATCTGAATTGTGGATATTCAGGGTATAAATATCATGACTCAATTACTAAAAGAAATTTCGGACGGCTCCGGTTCTTCCTTTGTAGTAATTTTCCCTTTGTATTCAGACCCGTCAAATCCGAGAATCAGGGCAAATATCGGGGCGAGAAAAGTCAGACCGACAGCAAACCACCGACTCTTGCCGAAGTTTTTCGCAATTCTTGTTTCCACCAAAAGCAGGAGAAAAATAAACACAACGAAACAAACAGCAACAGCCACAAAACCGGCGTTATAAGGAGTCACCAATCCGCCGGAGATGATTGTCAGAAGAAAGCCCAAAGGTAAGGGCGCAAGCAAGGCCAGTGCCGGACCGTAAAAAATCCAGCGGCGGCGAATGCCCGCTATATCAAGCATTAAAAGGAAGCTGTAGAACGGAATCAGGGAAGCCCATCCCGGTCGTCCGGCTTTCTCAAATATCTTCCACCACCCTATGATTGTTGCAATTCCAAACGTTGAGCCTTGTAACAGTTCCATTCTCAAATTCCTTGATTTTTAAGAGTGGGCTAATCTGAGTTGCAGATATTCAGGTTGTTGCTTTCGGATTCCCGCCGTATTTATTTACTTCTTTCTGACTGTCTTGCGCAAAGAAGATGATAAGGGGGATAATTCCAACGATTGTAAAAGCGATAAGCTGCCACCAGCCACTGCGGCCGGTATCGTGAAGTCGGCGTGTTGTTACAGCGATTGAAGGAATAATGAGAGCCAGAGAGTATAAAATGCCGATTGCGCCCGGCGGGTCGTTCCAGAAACTCGGGCCCGACAAACCCGTGGCGATTTCAACGATGGATATTAAAGTGCCGACAATAAGGTCAACCAGCGCAAACATCCAGAACTCTGTCCGGTGCGAGCGGCCGTCGAAGACAGCGTAATTTTTCAGGCATTTGATATACCAGTACATATAAAATCCGGGTCAGAGGCCGTGGTTTTCACACATCCAGATTGCTGACATTCAGCGCGTTCTCTTCTATGAACGCGCGGCGCGGCTCAACCTCATCGCCCATAAGAGTCTGAAACATAAAGTCCGCCGCTTCGGCGTCTTCAAGAGCAACCCTTCTGAGCTGGTATATCTCAGGGTTCATTGTTGTCTGCCAGAGCTGCTCAGGGTTCATCTCACCGAGTCCCTTGTACCTCTGTATGAAAAGACCTTTCTTTCCACGCTCAAGTATAAAATCGGATACTCCGGTGAAGTTTTCAAAACTGCGCTCTTCTTCGCCGTCCTCAAGCGCGTATGGAGCTTCACCCGCTTCTCTCATTGCCTCGGACAGTTTCACAAGCTCCCTGAATTCGGGCGAGGAGACCAGAGCGCAGTTGATTTCCGTTGCCGAGGCGGCTCCGTTTTCCTTGAAAGTGTAGTTGACCCTGTTGAAGGATTCGTTCTCCAGGTCCTCCTCAATCAGCCAGTCCAGCTCCTCAATCTCAGGATGCGCGCTTTCTATCAGGTCCCTGACCGCGGCAAGATGAGAGTCCAGATTTTTCTCCGCGTCCCGTTGCAGACCGTTTTTGCCGAAACCGCTCCGGAGCGCAAACGCCCGGGCAATCTTTCTGTGTCCTCCTTTCTTTACAAGGGCTTCAAGGCATCGTCCATATCTGATTGATTTTTTTACAAACCCGGCAAGCTTTGCGGATTTCATCACTTTTGAACTTCCGTTTGCCCCGACTCTTAGGGAGCATCCCTCAACCCCGAGACCAAGCAGATGCTCTTCATATTCGGAGTCGTCCTTGAGGTAAAGGTCGGTCTTTCCCTTGCGGATTCTGTAAAGCGGCGGCTGCGCTATGTAAAGATAGCCTTGTTCTATCACCTGCTTGAACTCGCGATAAAAAAGCGTAAGCAACAGAGTTCTGATGTGAGAGCCGTCAACATCGGCGTCTGTCATAAGGATAATTTTGTGATAACGGATCTTTGAGATGTCAAAATCTTCCTCGCCGACTCCAGTTCCGAGAACGCTGATAATGGTTCTTATCTCTTCATTTGTGAGCATCTTGTCAAGGCGCGCTTTTTCAACATTGAGAATCTTCCCCTTGAGCGGAAGAACAGCCTGATTGAGCCTTGACCGCGCCTGCTTTGCGGAGCCTCCGGCGGACTCTCCCTCAACTATGAACAGCTCACATCTCTCCGGGTCTTTTTCCTGACAGTCCGCAAGTTTGCCCGGAAGAGAGCCCGACTCAAGAGCGCTCTTTCTCCGTGTAAGCTCACGCGCCTTGCGCGCGGCGTCACGAGCCCTTGCGGCCTCAACGGCTTTGCCGACTATGCGTTTTGCAACCTGCGGGGTTTCCTCAAAGAACGATGAAAGCTTCTCGTTCAGAAGGGTCTCAACAATTCCCTTTACGTATGTGTTGCCGAGCTTTGTCTTTGTCTGTCCCTCAAACTTCGGGTCGGGAAGTTTGATGCTGACAACAGCGGTCAGACCCTCACGCACATCGTCACCGGTCAGCTGAACCTTGGTGTTTTTCAAAAGCCCTTTGTCTTCGGCATATCTGTTGATAGTCCTCGTAAGCGCCCCGCGAAAACCCGCAAGGTGAGTCCCGCCTTCTATGTTGTTTATGTTGTTTGCGTAGCAGAGGACATTCTCCCTGTACGTGTCGTTGTATTGAAAGGCTATTTCCACAATTGTGTCGGACTTTGTTCCGTTGACGTATACCGCATCCGGATGCAGGGTTTTGACCCGTCCGTTCATCTCCTCCACAAATGCCGCTATGCCGCCCTCATAGTGGAAAAGCTGATTCTTTCCGCTCCGCTCATCCGAAAGAGAGACCTTCAGTCCGCTGTTGAGAAAAGCGAGCTCTCTGATTCTGTGTGCGAGGGTGTCATATGAAAAGGAGTCAATCTCAAATATGCCCGAGTCGGGTTTGAACCGTATGGAAGTTCCGCTCTCTTTTGTGTCGTCGCTCTGCTCAAGGTCTGTTACGGCTTTCCCTTTTGCGTATCTCTGCTTCCAAACCTTTCCGTCTCTTTTGATTTCAAGCTCCAGAGACTCTGACAGGGCGTTGACAACCGTAACACCGACGCCGTGCAGGCCGCCTGAGACCTGATATACCTTGCTGTCAAACTTTCCGCCGGCATGCAGAGTGGTCATCACAACCTCAACGCCGCGCTTTCCGGTGTTTTTGTGTATGTCAACCGGGATTCCCCTGCCGTTGTCCGAGACTGTCACACTGCCGTCGCCGTGAATCACGGTTTCTATTTCGGTGCAGAAACCGGCGAGAGACTCGTCAACGCTGTTGTCCAAAACCTCAAAAGCCAGATGATGAAAACCTCTTGTGCTTGTGTCACCGATATACATATCCGGGCGTTTCCGCACTGCTTCAAGGCCCGGCAGAACCTTGATCTGTTCCGATGTGTAAACATCCTTTGCGACTGCGTTTGCGCTCAATTCAGACCTCCGGATTTTTTTTGCTGGAATACTTTCAAGGGAGAGTAAAAACCTCCTCAATTATAGCGTTTCAGGGGCTTTTTGTCCATTGTGCGAACCGTCTGCACAGAACCCCGGAAAATCTCCGGAAATCGGAGGATTCTTCCGTCTGTTTGTTGTTGTCCGAACTCTGATATAACTTACGGACTGATGAAGGCGCTTGTTACCGGAGCCACTGGTTTTGTGGGTTCAAACCTTGTCCGGAGGCTCTTGAAAGAAGGATTTGGGGTCAGGGCTTTTGTGAGGAACGCCCGGAAGGCGGAGAGTATTCCGGGAGCGGAGATTGTCTGCGGCGACCTTGCGGACTTGCATTTGCCCGGAGAGCTGTGCGACGGCTGTGAGTGCGTTTTTCATGCGGCTGCTATGGTTTCCGACTGGGGAAGAAGGGAGGATTTCAGAAAAATTAACGTTGATGCGACCCGCACCCTTCTGAGCGCCGCTCTGCGCGCCGGTGTGAAGAGGTTTGTGTTTGTCAGTTCCTCAACGGTTGTCTGGAAAACCGGAGTCTTGCGTCCTCATGCGTTGAACGCCATTGACGAAGACTATCCTTATCCGGAGACTCACTCCGACCATTACAACGAGTCCAAGGCCGATGCCGAAAAGCTGGTTCTGGGCTTCAACAGCGCACTGATGAGCACGGTGTCCGTCAGACCGTCAAACGTCTGGGGAGCCGGCGATACCGTGGTTCTTCCCAAAGTCGCCCGAGCGGCGCGAGCTGGGCTGATTTTCAAAATCGGAGGAGGAAAGAAGACAGTTACCCCATGTCATGTGGATAATCTTACAAAAGCTCTTGTTCTCGCTTTGCGCAGCAAAGCTGCGGTTGCAAACGCATACTTTATAAATGACGGAATGGAAATCGGATACCTTGATTTTATACGCGACCAGCTCGCGGCGGCGGGAATTGACTGGAAGCCCGCAAGGGCGGTTATTCCCTATTTCCCCGTCTATGCCGCGGCGCGGGTGTTTGAGTTGATGTCAACCGTTTTTTCCGGCGGGCGCGTGAGGCCTCCCTTTACAAGGTTTGTGGTCGGCGCTCTGTCCGGGACGCGCACTTACGCAATTGAGCGGGCGCGGCGAGACCTCGGCTATGAGCCGTCTGTAAATTATGAAGAGGGTATATCGGAAATTGCGGAATGGGTTTCCGAAAACGGGGGCACGCAATACCTTTCAAAGTTTGCTTAGAACTCCCGCGCAACTCTTGAGGGCTTTTGATTATTGCCGCCGCGCGGAAAGGGTTTCTCGCGTATTGTCCGAATGACAGAGAATAACAGCGCAATAGAGATAAGAAACCTGAGCAAGAGCTTCGGCGGGCGTCTGGTGCTGGAGGGGCTCAGTCTTTCCGTCGCCGCGGGTAGCGTGGTTTCTCTTTTCGGCTCCAACGGCTCGGGGAAAAGCACTCTTCTCAAGATTATATCCGCCTTGATAAAGCCTTCAGTCGGGGAGGTTTCGGTTGCCGGAGTTGATGCGCTTGGGTCTCCGCAATCCGTCAGGGCAGAAGTGGGTTTTGTTTCCCATGAAAGCTCTCTTTATGAAACCCTCAGCGCGTTTGAAAATCTGCGCCTCTTTTGCGCTCTTCAGAAGGTTGAGAAACCGGAACTCAGAGCCGCGGAACTGATAGACCGCTTTGAAATTTCTCCGGGTGATGTTCCGGCCGGCCGGCTTTCCGCCGGGATGAAGAAACGCGTTTCAATAGCGCGTGCCGTGTCGCACAGTCCCGGCATTGTGCTTCTGGATGAGCCTTTTTCCGGTCTCGACCGCTCCGGGGCTCTGATAGTTAAGAGGTTGCTGGAGCGCCTGAAAAACCGGGGCGCAACGGCGCTTATTACAACCCACAGTGTTTCCAAGGGTGTTTCTCTTACGGATTTTGCGGCTTTTCTTATGAGAAAGCGGGTGGTTTTCTACGAAAAAACCGAAGGGATAACCGCGGAGCGTCTGGAAGCGGAATTTGAAAACCGCCTTCGGTGTTCTGGCTGGTCAAGTCCGGTTATAATTGCTCCCGGGGGAGATCCGTGATGAGAGATTTGCTTGCGCTTATGCGCAAAGACTTTGCCCTTGAGGCCGGGTCCGGTGGGGCCTTTCCCGCAACGGCGGCTTTTTCGGTTGTTACTGGGGCTGTTTTTCATTTTTCAAGCGTTTTCTCCGCGCCTTCAACTGTTGGTTCGGCAAGTTCGGGAATGCTCTGGGTTCTGATACTTTTTGCCGGAGCGCTCGGGCTTGCGCGTTCGTCGGAGCTTGAAAGAAGGGATATGGCGGTTCGCTCCATACTTATGTCTCCGGTTGACCGGGGCGCTGTTTTTGTGGCAAAGGCGCTTGCGAACCTTGCCGTACTTCTGGCAGTTGAGGCTGTTTTTATTCCGGTTTTTGTCCTTTTTTCAGGGATGGAAATCATGCCCGTTCTTTTTCCTTTCATATCAGTAATAACGGCCGGAACAGTCGGTTTTGTCGCCGTCGGCACTCTGCTGTCCGCGGTCTCGGCTCAGGCAAAGGCGGGTGATATGCTTCTTCCCGTTCTTCTGTTCCCGCTCTCGGCGCCGGTTCTCATAAGCGCATCACAGGCTGTTTCAACTCTTCTTGCCGGCGGTTTGAGCGAGGACTTTGCCGCTCATATGAAGGTTCTGTTCTCATTTGACCTTGCTTTCACAGCCGCGGGAATTATCTGTTACGAGTATGTTATTGAGGAGGGTTGAGAGTTTTGAAAAGATTGAAGATACCGGTTTTTATCCTTGCTCTGGTTCTTATGGCGATTGCCTCGTGGATGTCCCTGTTTTACGCTCCGACTGAGCTTGTAATGGGGCATACTCAGAGAATCTTCTATTTTCATATGGCTTCATTTGTTGTTGCGACCGTTGCTTTCACCATGGTTTTTGTCTCGAGCATAGCTTTTCTCAAAGGCAGAAGACCTCGGTGGGATACCCTCGCCGCCTCATCGGCCGAGATCGGTGTTGTATTCATTCTGATAACCATTTTTACCGGGATGATATGGGCCAAGCCCTCTTGGGGACGGTGGTGGGTATGGTGGGATGCGCAGCTTCTTGCGACTCTTGTTCTCTTCCTGCTCTATTCGGCATACCTGTTTCTGCGCCGCGCATTGCCGCCGGGAGAAAAAAGCGCGGTGCTTGCGTCTGTTTTTGGATGTCTTGCATTCATTGATCTTCCGTGGGTATATGCTTCAGCGCGTGTTGTCAAAAGGGACATATCGCCGGTGGTTTTCGGTCCCGGAGGCGGAGGGGTGGAGCCTGAAATGATGCACACGCTTATTATCAGTTGCATCGCTTTTCTGTTGCTTTTTGCCGTTATTCTGGCTGAGCGCATCAGGATTGAAACCCTCACCCGCCGTGTTAATTTTATTATTGAGGAGGCTGAGTTTGAAAAGCGGGGGAACGGGTCGTAGTGGGATATCTGATTGCTTCATCTTTTGTAACTTGGGCGGTTCTTATTCTCTACGGGCTTTTTCTTCTTGCAAAAAGCAGGCGCCTGTGTGGAAAAATCCCGGAACGCTCCCACAGTTCCGGCCGCGGGGTCTCTGGCAAGAGATAAGAGGCAGGTGTCCGGTCCAAAGTTCAGAATTGCTCTTGCCGTTACGGTGATAGCCTGCTCAATTTCCTATCTTGTTTACGACGGGTTTCGTAGCACGATGGTCTATTATCTTACAGTTTCGGAGCTTGAGAGTATGTCCGCCGGGGAGCTTGCTTCGTTCAGAAACAGATTAAGAGTCTCCGGGATGGTTGAGAAGGACAGTGTAGTCAGAAAACCGGACGGGGAACTGAATTTTTTTATTAAAGACGGCGACAACAGACTTGCCGTTTCGTTTGCGGGCATCGTTCCAGACACCTTCAGAGAGGGGGTTGAGGCAGTTGTGGAGGGTGATTATGAGAGACCGGGATTTTTTCGCGCGGATATTCTTCTTGCAAAATGCCCTACAAAATACGAATCTGCGGATGACTTGTATTCCGGAGAGTAATAAACGCCAATGCACTATCATGAGATTGGTTCCTCGGCGATAGTCTTCGCTTTTCTGCTATCGGTCTATTCGCTTTTCTCTTCGTTTGCCGGAGCCTTTTTTCGTAGCCCGCGCCTGATTGCAAGCGCTGAAAACGGAATCATTTCGGTTTTTCTCCTTCTTGCCGCCGCAACGGCAGTTCTTCTGGGCGAGCTTTATTCGCTCAATTTTCATATCAAGTATGTGGCGATGAATACAAGCTCCGACCTACCGCCCGTCTATCGCCTGACGGCGCTCTGGGCGGGTCAGGCGGGCTCGCTTATGCTCTGGTGCCTTGTTCTCTCATCCTATTCGGCCGTTTTTGTCTTCATAAACCGTAAAATTCCCGGAGCCCGCGGAAACCTGAAACCATATGTTACGGGGATTTTGTGCGGAGTCGCCGCTTTCTTTCTTTTTCTTATTTCTTTTGTTGAACGGCCGTTTGAGCTTCTTCCCTTTGCGCCGTCCGAGGGAAGAGGGCTTAATCCTATACTTCAAAATCCTTATATGGCGGTTCATCCCCTTGCTCTCTATATCGGGTATGTGGGCATAACGGTTCCCTATGCTCTTGGCACGGGCGCGCTTCTTGCCGGAAGGGTGGATGACCTCTGGGTAAGAGAGTCAAGGCAGTGGATGCTTTTTGCGTGGAGTTTTCTCAGTCTGGGGCTTCTGCTCGGCGCAAGATGGGCTTACATGGAACTCGGATGGGGGGGATACTGGGCCTGGGACCCCGTTGAAAACGCCGCTTTTATGCCTTGGCTGTCAGGCACCGCATTTCTCCACTCCATAATGGTGCAGAGGAAAAGAAACCTGTTTATGAAATGGAATATTATCCTGCTTTCCGTCACCTTCTTTCTCTCAATCTTCGGAACCTTCATAACCCGAAGCGGGGTTGTTTCGTCCGTCCATTCTTTCGCCCGTTCTGACATCGGCCTGCCTTTCACCGCCTTTATGGCTTTCATTTTGATATTTTCATTCGGAGCCTTTCTTCTGAGAAGAGATCGTTTTGAGGAGAAGGAAAATTTTGACTCTGCGGTTTCAAGAGAGAGTGCCTTTGTTTTTAACAATCTTCTTTTCCTTGCCGCCACAGCGGTTGTCTTTTTCGGGACTTTCTTTCCGATTGTTTCCGAAGCCCTGACAGACAAGCGCATACTTGTCGGTCCCCCGTATTTCAACCGGCTTAACGTTCCGATAGGTCTCGTTCTTATAACTCTTATGGGAATAGGCCCGCTTCTTTCGTGGAGAAAAACAGACGCTCGGGCGTTTCTGCGGGTGTTTTCGGTTCCGGTTTTCCTTGCCGCGCTTACGGCCGCAGGTCTTGTCACTTTCAATGTCAGACAGCCCGCCGCTGTTGCAGCGTTTTCAATATGTGTTTTCTCATCGGCTTCGGCTTTTGCCGGTTTATACAGGGGAACCGGAAACTGTAGCTCAACGGGTTTCTCCGGTTTTATTCTTTCTCTCTCAAGGCTGATTTATCCGGCCTCAAAAGAATACGGAGGTTACTTTGTCCACATAGGGGTTGCGCTGATTGTCGCCGGTGTTACCGCCTCATCGGTTTTTCCGGTAAAGCGTGAGTCTCTGATGACGCCCGGAGACAGACTTTCCGCCGGAGGATACTCAATTCTCTACGAGGGACTGGAACGTTATTCAACGGATTCAAAAAATGTTGTTTCGGCGCGCTTTTCGGTCTCAAGGAAAGGGCGTCCGGTTGGAATTCTGGCGGCGGAACGTAACGATTATCTTTACGAAGGCAACAGGGAGATCAATCGCGAGACCGAGGTTGGCCTTCTTTCTTCATGGCGTGATGACCTGTATGTTGTGCTTGCGGAAGAGAATCCTGACGACTCGGCTTTGATAACCGTTCTTGTGAACCCGATGGTGAAATGGATATGGCTCGGCGGGGCGGTGGTTCTTTTCGGAGCTGCGATGTCTCTTTCTCCCCGCAGACGGAGCAGACCCGCTTAAATGGATTTTACCTATCTGATTATTCTGACTTCTTCTGTTGCCATTTCGTTGTTTGTTCTGCTTCCTTTTTTCAAGGGAGGAGACGGGGAAAACTGAGGAGAAAGGTGTGAAACTCCATCTGTTTCTGGGGGCGGTTTTTTCCGCTTTGTTTGTCCTGTTCGTCGCGCCACCTCTTCCGGCTGCCCCTTCCGGAGAAGGGGAGAGACTTTTTGTCTCCCATCGCTGCATCCGGTGCCATAGCGTTGGCAGAGGAAGATTTGTGGGGCCTGATCTTTACGGCGTCTTTCGCAGATATACAAGAGAGGAAGTGCTCCTGTGGATATCAAATCCCTCCGCTATTTACGAATCAAGAGCGCGGTCTCCGATAAACGAAGGTTACCCCCCGATGCCTGCGACCGGCGTTACTCCGCAGGATGCGGAGAAGATAGCCGATTATCTGTTCCGGCTTCAGAACTTAAAAACCCCCGGAGCCGCAACCGCCGGGAAGATCAGAGGGAAGGTTGTCAACAGAACAAAGGACACCCCCGAGTCGGGCATTGAGGTCAGGCTGGGCAGCTTTCTCGGAGACCGCACGCTTTCAAATCGTCTTCTGAAGACCGACCGGGGCGGAGAATTTGTTTTTGACAGTCTTTCTCTCACTGCGGCGCACAGAGTTTCAATAGCCCGCGACGGGGTCTTTTATGAAACGGGCAGGATGGTTTTCAAACCGGAGCAGTCCGAGATGAGTCTCATGCTTCCGGTCTTTGAGACAACCACCGATGACAGTGCCCTGAGCCTTGAGCTGAACCATTTGATAGTTCGGATTCTTAAAGAGGGCGTCAGTATTATTGAGTTTCTGGAGTTCCGCAATTCGGCGCTTTTTGCCGTTGTGTCGGAAAGTTCTCAGGTTGATGCGGCGACGTTGCGGTTTGGTATCCCGTCCGGCGCGACGGGGGTCAATTTCGCCCACGGGGTGGAGCCGGAGGGGGTAATCAGTGACAGCTCCGGAGTTTTCTACACTCGTCCCGTGCTTCCGGGCGCAAGACGGGTTGTTCTTTCCTATACCGTTCCATTTGAGCAGTCCTTTTCCGGAAAGAAACGGAGCAGGTTCAGAAAACGGCTCGAATATAAAACCTCTTCATTTGTCGTTATCTCCGACATTGCCGGAGCCGTGGCGGTGGAAGGTCTCGGAGCCGCGGAGACGGTCTCCTCTCCGAATGGAAAGGCATTTCGGAGGTGGGGTGGCAATGGGCTTGAGCCCAGGCATGAGGTTGTCTTTTCCGTCCGTTCTGCAAGCGGCACAGTTCCCTCATGGCTTCTTCCGGTTTCTGCTTTTCTGCTTGTTCTTCTCGGCGGTTTTCTCTATGAGCGTTTTATCAGGAGGCCGGCATGACGGATATTCTCAAATCAGATTGATAGGTTCTTTCCGAAGAACCGTCCGATTGCTCTTATGAGCCCTTCTGCGGTGTGCTCCTCCGCCACAACCGAAGGCTTGAAACCCGCCTCCCGCAAACTCTGCGCCGTCATGGGGCCTATGCATGCTGTCTCAACCCTGTTCAGGATGTCGGACGTATTTGCGAAGATGGAAATAAAGTTTGTTACCGAAGATGAGCTTGTGAATGTAACCATATCCGTACGCCCTTTCAGAAGTTCCCGCTCAAACGTTTCAATCTCGTCCGGTCTGTGATTCGGAAGCTGTGTTCTGTAACAGGTTGCGATCTCAACCTTCGCCCCCATTTTTTTCAGCCCCTCTGGCAGCGCATCACGCGCTTTTTCGGCCCTTGGAAGAAAGAACATCTTTCCTCTGATGTCCTGTTTTTCAATCTCCGGGAGCATTCCCTCAGCCGTGTATTGCTTTGCGACCGTATCCGACACAAGCCCCTGTTTTCCGAGAGCGGCGGCGGTTTGACTTCCTATTGAAACTGTTTCGATTCCGGCAAGAGCCCTTGAGTCAAGTCCTTTCTGACGCAGCCTTGAGAAAAAACACTCAACCCCGTTAACGCTTGTGAAGGCGATGAAATCGCATGATGAGATGTTTTCTATCATCCGGTCAACTTCCCTCCATGAGTCTGGAAGCACTGTTTCAATGCACGGAAAACACACTGGTTCTGCCCCCGTCTGCCGGAGAAAGCCAACCAGTTCCCCGGACTGTCCGGCTGGTCTTGTAACGACAATTCTCTTTCCAAAGAGAGGTTTTTTCTCAAACCGGTTCATCCTCTTTCCGAGTTCCACCGCCCCGCCCACCATTATGAGCGCCGGGCTTTCCATACCTCCGATTTTCTCAACCTCTTCACATATGCCTGCAATGTTTCCCGTAGCTGTTTTCTGAAAGCCCGTTGTTCCGCGCGAGATTACGGCCACTGGAGTGTCGGGCGGTTTTTTCAGCTCTGCCAATTTTTTCATTACCTTGTCCAGATTGCCCAGAGACATAAGAAAAACCGTGGTTTCCATTTCGGAAATTGCTTTCCAGTTCAGCCCTGAGGACTCCTTTCCGGGGTCTTCATGACCCGTTACAACAGCAAAAGACGAGTTGAAGTCTCTGTGAGTCAGAGGAATTCCAGCATACGCCGGCACCGCTGATACGGAGCTCACTCCCGGAATAACCTCAACCTCTATTCCGGCAGCGGTCAGGGCTTCGGTCTCTTCGCCTCCTCTTCCAAAAATGAAAGGGTCTCCTCCCTTGAGCCGTATTACTGTTTTTCCCTCTTTTGCCCTGTCAATCAGCAGGCTGTTGATCTCTTCCTGCTCGAGGGTTTTGTATCCCTTTCTTTTCCCGGCAAAGATTATCTCGGTTTCCGCCCGGGCCAAATCCAGAAGTGAGTTGTTTGCAAGGGCGTCATAAACAATGGTGTCAGCCTTTTCTATCGCCTCCATTCCCTTTGCCGTTATAAGTCCCGGGTCTCCCGGGCCGGCGCCAACCAGATACACAGTGGGAGTTTTTACTGAATTCATTTGAGTCTCCGCTCCGGGCAAACCGATGTGAAAATTGATTTTAATGATGTTTTCCGTTTTTGAAAACGGGGGGCGCAAGCCTCTTGATTTGCGTCTCTATCCGTTTTTGATAGACTCAATACTGTATGGAGGTACTCAATATGAATATCAAAAGACTAATTCTCGGTCTTGTCCTATTTTTTTCACTGACAGTACTCATCGGTTCTTCACACGGACACTCTGAAGCGCACGGCTATGAGGACCATTTCTCAAAATCCGGAGATTGGCGGGCTTATGATTTCTGGTGGAGAAGTTCCATGATTTCCGAACGGCTCCGGATTAGCGAAGGACAAGTTGCCGAAATGGACAAGATAGCTGATTCGTATCGGGATAAAATTAACGATGTCACGGAGAGAATGTATGAGGCGAAGAGAGAACTTCATATGTTAATGAGAGACCCGGTATCAGAGCGGAAAGACGTTGTGAGGGCAACGGAAAAGGTTAACAGGCTCAGTATGGAAAAGAAGATGATGAAGCTTGATATGGGTCTTTCTATCAGGGATGTTCTTACTCCCGAACAGCGGAAAGACCTGTCTGCCCTGAAGCGTAGCGGACATTCCCGGCATAACAAAAAGAACAGTTGCTCATGGAAGCACTGATTTCCCAGTAGTCCCCGCTTTTCTCCGCCCCGCGTCCCGGTGAGATGAGCGGATTCAGTTTCTACAGTGAATTCAAGCCTGCGGGTGACCAGGAACGCGCAATAAAAAGTCTCGTTTCGTGGTTGAGCAGCGGGATTTCGGACCAGGTTCTCCTCGGAGTTACGGGTAGCGGCAAGACCTTTACCGTTGCCCGTGTCATTGCGGAGTCTCAAAGGCCCGCCCTTGTGCTTGCGCACAATAAAACTCTTGCCGCCCAGCTCTATTCGGAGTTCAAGGAGTTTTTTCCGGAAAACGCAGTCCACTACTTCGTCAGTTATTACGACTACTACCAGCCTGAGGCTTACATACCTCATACCGACACTTTTATTGAAAAGGATGTTTCAATAAACGACCACATTGACAGAATGCGCCACGCCGCCACAACATCTCTCTTTGAAAGGCGCGACGTCATAGTGGTTGCAAGCGTTTCCGCAATATACGGCATCGGCGCGCCGCAGGATTACTATGGAATGATGACTCTCGTCGGGAAGGGGAAACGGGTTGGAAGGCGGGATTTTCTCTCAACCCTCGCTTCAATACGCTATGAGAGGACGGCTGATTTCCCGGAGCCCGGAAGGTTCAGGGTTCGTGGTGATGTTGTTGATGTTACGTCTCCGCACTCCGAAAACGAGACGGTGCGGGTGGAGTTCTTTGACGACTCGGTTGAGAGAATCAGCGCAATAGACCCGTTAACGGGGGAACACCTGAGAGAAATGGAGAAAGTCGTTTTCTTTCCAGCCTCGCACTATGTTGCTCCAAAGGAGAAGCTGCTTGCCGCAATCAACTCCATAGAGGTGGAGCTTGAGGAAAGGGTAAGGCACTTTGCGGGTCTCGGAATGGAAAAGGAGAAAAAAAGGATACTTGAGCGCACACTGCGTGACGTTGAGTTGCTCAAGACCATGGGATTTTGTCCGGGAGTGGAAAACTACTCCAGGCATCTTTCCGGCAGAGCCGAAGGGCAGCCCCCATTCACTCTGATTGATTACTTTCCAGACGACTTTATCTGTGTCATAGACGAAAGCCATCAGACGATACCGCAGCTCCGGGGAATGTATGCCGGCGACCGGAGCCGCAAGGAAACCCTCGTTGAAAACGGTTTCAGACTCCCGTCCGCAATTGACAACCGACCTCTGAATTTTGAGGAGTTCAAACAGCGCATCGGACAGACCGTCTATGTGTCCGCAACTCCGGCCGGGTATGAGTTGTCCATGGCCGCTGACGCTGTTGCTGAGCAGATAATCAGACCGACCGGGCTCGCCGACCCGAAGGTTGAAGTGAGGCCCTCACGCGGTCAGGTTGACGACTTGCTTTACGAAATACGGCACACCGTCGCTGATTCCCACAGGGTGCTTGTTTCAACCCTTACAAAGAGAATGGCGGAAGACCTGACAGATTACTACAGGGAAGCGGGTATCAGGGTTCGCTATATGCATTCAGAGATAGAAACTCTTGAGAGGGTTCGCATAATACACGACCTGAGAAAAGCCGAGTTTGATGTTCTTGTCGGAATAAATCTCCTGCGCGAGGGGCTTGACATACCTGAAGTGGCTCTCTTTGCGGTTCTTGATGCGGACAAAGAGGGTTACCTCCGTTCGGCCACATCTCTTATCCAGATGTTCGGCAGGGCGGCGAGGAATACGAAAGGCAGGGTCGTAATGTATGCCGATACCATGACCGGCTCAATGGAATCCGCAATCAGGGAAACGGCGAGACGCAGAAAGATTCAGCTTGAAGACAACCGGAAAAAGGGCATAAAACCGTCCGATATCAGGAAGAAGATAAAAAGTCCTGCGGGTCTTATTTGCAAAGCAGACTATGTTGATGAGGACTTCAACCTGCCAGACGACATTGCTCCCGAGTCAATCGCCGAGACCATACGCTCCTTAACCAATGAGATGGAAGAAAACGCGCGCAGTCTGGAGTTTGAAAAGGCTTCGGCGAACAAGAAAAAAATAAGGAAGTTAAAGGAACTGGAAGCAGAGTACATATCTTCTCTTGGAAGGAAAGATGCCTGAGCGGCCGGGCCGTCCGTGTCCGGTCTCAATCTTCCTTGGCAACTTTTGCCAACGGGCCTGTCTCAGTGTATTGTTCAACCTCTGACTGCTTACAGTAATAGCTTTGCTGGAGCGGGCCATGAGCCCGCTTTTACGTTTCGGGCGGTTCGTCGGGGAGCTGATTTGCGGACTGAAACTCTTGAGAAATTTTCGGAGATTGTGCAAAGGGCTGTCCGTGGCACTGAATTTGAGGTTGTTGACATACTCGGCGCACAGGATGGGAAAGTGACTGTTTTTATTGACAGACCCGGCGGCGTGAACGTTGAGGAGTGCGCGGATTTTAGCAGAGAGGTGGGTATTCTAATAAATGTTGAAGGGCTTTCAGATTTCTGCCGGAGGCTTGAGGTGTCTTCTCCCGGACCCGAAAGGCCTCTTAAGACCGTCTCTCATTACAGAAGGTTCGGCGGCAGAAGAGCAAGAATCAAAACAAAGAACCCCCTGAACGGACGCAGCGTGTTTGCCGGCCGGATAAAAGGTGTTGAGGACGGAGTTCTGGAGCTTTATGCGGATTCAGGTAGCGATGTTTTTTCAATACCGCTTTCTCTGATAGAGAAGGCAAATCTGAAGCCGGAGTTTTAAGGGCGTGGCAGGAAGTATGAAAATTGATAGAACGAGAATCGGAGGAAGGCAATGTCCACGGAGTTGAGCAGGGTCATAGAGACGGTCGTAAAGGAAAAAAGCCTTCAGAAAGAGGAAGTTGTGAAAGCGGTTGAAGAAGCTGTGAACACGGCGGTTGAAAGGTTGATGCGAACAAAAAGCTCTCTGGGAGAGTTTGAAGTTCAATACAATGAGGATGAAGGCACCGTTGAGCTGTTTCAATACAAAGAGGTGGTGGATGAAGTGTCGGACGTCAACTCGGAGATAAAAGTTGCAGATGCCAGACTTCTTGACCCCGAGGCTGAGGTCGGCGAGGAGATAGGGGTAAAGGTCTGGACATCCGGTGCGGATACCTCAGGCGGCACTGATTTGCAGGATAACGGAAACGAAAGCGGCACTTTCAACCATCAGGAGTTTACCAGGGTTGCCATACAGAATGCGAAGCAGAAGATACTGCAGAAAGTCAAAGAAGCGGAAGGCAGGGTCATCCGTGAGGAGTTCAAAAACTATGAGGGAAGAATCGTCAGCGGAACGGTCAGAAGGATAGAAAGAAGAAATGTGGTTGTTGACCTCGGCCGTGCCGAGGCGGTGCTTCCCTACGCGAATAAATCTCCGAAAGAGTATTATGAACCGAAGGACCGTATCAAAGCTCTGCTCCTTGAAATTAACGAAGAGAAAAGGCTTCCCCTGCTGATTCTCTCCAGAGTCGCTCCGGATTTCGTGAAGAGGCTTTTTGAAACTGAAGTTCCAGAGATTGCCGACGGGCTCATAGAGGTCAAAGCTCTGGCTAGAGACCCGGGCTTGCGAATGAAGATAGCGGTTTATTCCCATGACCCGGATGTTGACCCTGTCGGCGCCTGTGTGGGAATACGCGGGGCACGGGTGCAGAATGTTATTCAAGAGCTTCAGGGAGAGAAGATAGACATAGTTCCGTGGTCTTCCAATCTTGGGCGTTTTGTTTCGGACGCTCTTGCTCCGGCGGTGGTCAACAAGGTGATAATTGATGAAAGCAGCCAGCAGATGGAGGTTGTTGTTGATGAAGACCAGCTTACCCTTGCAATAGGCCGGAGAGGGCAGAACGTGCGACTTGCCTCAAACCTGACCGGGTGGAGGATAGATATCAAAACCGAAGAGCAGGTTCGGGTCGAAAAAGAAGACTCAATGAAAATGCTGGCAAGTCTTCCGTCGGTCGGTGACATGGCGGCAACCATTCTTTACAACGAAGGATTCAGGAAGGTTGAAGACATTGTCTTTGCCGACCCGGAGAGTATCAGAACGCTTCTCGGAGACCTTAGCGAAAGCGATGTTGAGTCAATGATGTCATTTGCAAAAGTGCTTTTGAAGGAAAAACTTGAGAGGCAGAGCGAGGAGACTGCCGCCGCGGCCGGGAAGGGAAAAGAGGAAGACGAGGAACAAACTGAAGATGGGAGGGCGCAGGCGAAACCTTAACCGGAGGTTGCCGGCTCTGCGGTCTGTTGATTGAATTTAGACAATATGAAACCAAAGAAAAGAGTATATGAGCTTGCGCGCGAGCTTGGGGTTGAAAGCAAGGATGTGATTTCGGCTGCCGCCAGTATTGGAGCTGAGATTTCAAACTCTTCCAGCTCGGTTGAGAGTGACCTTGAGAGCAAGATAACTAAAAGTCTTTCAATCTCTGCAGTTTCCGCCGGGGAGAATACGCCTGGCGGGAACGAGGAAGTGGTAAAAATCCTTTCCTCCGATTCCGGTGAGAAGGTTATTGAAAAACGGTCTTCCGGACGTGTTGTAAGGCGACGGAGAAAAAAGGAAAAAGAAACCCCTGTTGAAGAAACCACTTCTCCCCGGGAGCCTGCTTCAGAAACTGACCCGGATGTTGCGTCGGAATCTCCCGAAGCCCCGCCCGTTGAGGGTAAGGAAGGCCTCATAGGAAAAACTCCTCATCAAAGCGTTCCTTTGGAGCAAGTCCGGCCCGAAGAAAAAGCTGCAAAGCCCGGCAAGCGCATTCCCCCCCCGGCAAGCCCTGAAGAGGAGGAAATGCTCGGGAAAATCCGGGAAGCTCTTTCTCCAAAGATTGCCTCCAAAAGAACCGAGTATGTTGTTGATGAAAGAAAGTCACTAAGAAAGTCCGAGATAAGAAAAAGAAGGCCGCTCCACGGCTCCGGTCAGGGTGTGCCTTCCCCGCCCCCCCAGCCCGCTCCGGTGAAAGCCGGCGCCAGAAAGAAGGTTGTTATCGGAGAAACAATAACGCTTGAAGATTTGGCGCGGAGAATGGAAGTGAAGATGACCGCTGTCAGGTCAAAGTCAAGAAACATCGGTCTGAAAGCCGGTCCGGGCACCGATCTTGACAGTGAGACGGCGGCTTTGCTTGCCTCGGAATACGGTGTTGAAGTTGAAGTTGACAGGTTTGATGAGTCTGCCTATCTGGCTGAGCCGGAAGTTGATTCCGCTGAGGTGTTTCCGCGACCGCCGGTTGTCAGCATAATGGGGCATGTGGACCATGGAAAAACAACTCTTCTGGACGCCCTGCGCAAAACAAAAGTAGCCGAGGGCGAGGCCGGGGGAATAACCCAGGGCATCGGCGCATACAGGGTTGTTTCTGGTGGCAGAGAAATTGTTTTTCTTGATACCCCGGGCCATGAGGCTTTTACCGCCATGCGCTCCCGGGGGTCAAAGATAAACGATATTTCCATCCTTGTTGTCGCCGCCGATGATGGTGTTATGGATCAGACCGTGGAAGCTGTCAACCATTTGAAGTCGGCTAATGTGCCCATAGTTGTGGCCGTCAACAAGTCTGACAAAGAGGGAGCTGACCCGGAAAAAATTAGAAGGCAGCTCTCCGAACACGGGCTGGTTTCCGAAGAATGGGGCGGAGACACTCTTTTTGCCAATGTGTCGGCAAAGACCGGTCAGGGGCTCAAAGAGTTGCTTGACCTTGTTCTTCTTCAGGCTGATATTCTGGAACTCAAGGCCAGGAGGTCCGGATTTGCAAAGGGAGTTGTGCTGGAGTCAAGACTGGACAAAAGCAGAGGGGCAATAGCCGATGTGATTTTGACTCAGGGAACCCTGAAGACCGGAGACCAGTTAGTGGTCGGGCTCTTCAGTGGCAGGGTAAAAGCTCTCACCGATGAGAACGGAGCGAGAGTTAGGGAGGCTTTTCCTTCAATGCCGGTTGAAGTTATGGGAATTTCCGGAGTGCCGGATGCCGGAGAAATTTTCCATGTTGTCTCCGAAGAAAAGACAGCCCGAGCAATAGTTGAAAACAGACGGCTAATACAGGCAAAAACCAAGACCGGGCCTTCCGTGCCGGTAATAACCCGGGAGGAAATGGAAGTTTCCGAAGAGGATTCGCAGAAGGAACTTGCGGTCATAGTCAAGGCCGATACTCGGGGTGCGGCCGAGGCGCTCTCAGAATCAATCGCGAGCTTTGAAACCGAGAAGTGTTCGGTAAAAATCGTCCACTCGGGAGCTGGTGCTGTCACCCTTAATGACGTTGAGCTTGCTCATGTTACAAAGGCTTTGATTGTGGGGTTCAATGTGGGCTGTGATGCAAAGATAGAGTCTTCCGCTTCAAATCAGGGCGTTTTGATTGAGAGCAGTCCGGTCATATACGAGTTGGTTGAAAAAGTAAGGCAGGCAATGGAGGGACTTCTTGAACCTGTTGTTGAGGAAGAAATCATAGGGCATGCACGGGTCAGGGAAACCTTCCGCTTGTCTGGTCACAGGACCATTGCCGGCTGTGTGGTTAATGACGGCAAGGTATCAAGAGGGGAAAATATAAGGGTTGTCCGCGAAGGGGCTGTTGTGCATGATAGCAAGGTTGATTCGCTCAAGAGGTTCAAGGACGATGTCAGAGAGGTTCAATCCGGGTATGAGTGCGGAATTATCGTGGAGGGCTTCAACGGTGTTAAGGTCGGGGATGTTCTTGAGATTTATTCCCTGAAGGAGACTCCCCAGACTTTGTGACCCCGCTTGTTTTCGCTGCCGGGAGGGCGTTTATGGGATTCCCCTACAAAAGGAAAGAGAGGGTGAGGGGCCTTATAATGAGGGAGATATCGGCAATAATCAGTGAGGGTGAGGCCAGAGACCCGACTATTTCAAAAGCTGTAATAACATCTGTTTTTCTCTCAAATGACATGTCTTATGCCAAGGTCTATTTTACCAGCGTAGAAGGCAACCCGCCCGTCTCAATGGTTCGGGGATTTAACAAGTCTGCGGGCTTTTTCAGGAAGAGGCTTGCATCAAAACTGGGGTTGAAGAAGGTTCCTGATCTGAAGTTCAAGAGAGACACCGTTGCCGGTTCTTCCGCCCGTGTGGATGAAATTTTGAGGAGTGTCAAGAGTTGAACGGCCTGTCTGGGGTAAAGAGAATTCTCGGAGAAGGAGACAGATTCCTTATTACCTCGCATGAGAGCCCTGACTCCGATGCTTTGGGCTCAATGCTTGCGCTCTCCCACGCTCTTGAGAGTATGGGAAAATCTACATCTCTCTATAACTCAAGCGGAGTGCCTTCATTTTTGCAGTTTCTTCCGGGGTCCGAAAAGGTAATGACTTCGCTTGACAAACTGCCTCCAGAAGGTCTTGATGCCATAGTTGTTCTGGACTGTCCGAACCTTTCAAGACCCGGTGACGCGTTTGAGAACTATGCGCTGAACTCATCCGTTCCCGTTATGGTTGTTGACCACCACAAGACGAACGGGAAGGAGAATGTGCTTAAGTGGGTTGAGGACTCGGCGCCGGCAACTGGAGTTCTTGTATATAAGATCATCAGGGAGTTGTCAGCTCCGCTTTCCTCTGAAACAGCAACTTGTATTTACACTGCGGTTGCGGGAGATACCGGCTCCTTCAGATTTGCCAACACCACGTCTGAATGTCTCTCCATAGCGTCTGAAATGGTCAGCTGCGGAGCCGAGCCAGAGAGGATCTCAATCTCGGTATATCAAAACCAGCCAATTGGGAGGCTCAAGTTGCTCGCACTTGCACTGGACACTTTAAGAGTTGATGAAACGGGGAGAATCGCCTGGTTGCGGATTGATATGAGCATGTTTGCCAAAACCCAGACTTCAAATGAGGACACCGAGGGAATGGTTGATTTTCCCATGAGCATAAGAGGAGTTGAAGTTGCCATGCTTTTCAGAGAGACGGCCTCTCGCGGATTGCGTTTCTGGAAAGGGAGCATTCGTTCAAGGGGCAACACGGATGTTTCCCTTGTTGCCGAACAGTTTGGAGGAGGTGGGCACAAGAATGCCTCGGGATTTACTTTTGACTGCGGTTTTGAGGAAGGTCTTGAGAAGGCTCTTGGCGCTATTGGGGAGACTTTAGCCTCTTGCGGAGAGAAGAGTGGAAGGAATACTGGTGATTGACAAGCCCGCCGGCATAACATCAAGCGATGTTGTGAACAGGATAAAAAAAGAGATTAAGCCTTGCAAGGCCGGTCATACCGGAACTCTGGACAAGTTTGCAACGGGAGTTCTCCCCGTTTGCATCGGCAAGGCAACCAGGGCAATCCCGTATTTTGACGAGAGATTCAAGGATTATGAGGCCACAATGCGTCTCGGTCTCAGTACGGACACTTTTGACCTGACGGGCAAAGTTGTTGACAGAGGCGATATTGGAGGTCTGTCGCGCGAGGATATGCTTTCCTGTTTTGCCACAAAAACCGGAACGATAGAGCAGGTGCCGCCGATGTTTTCCGCTGTTAAGAAAAACGGGATCAGGCTGTCGGATATTGCCCGTCTCGGCAAAACTGTTGACAGGAGCCCGAAGACGGTAATAATTGAGACTCTTCATCTGCTGGAGTTTTCTCCTCCGTTTGTGAGGTTTTTTGTGAGATGCTCCCGCGGTGCTTATGTGAGGGTGCTTGGTCATGATATCGGAAAAAATCTCGGATGCATGGCCCATCTGGTTCAGTTAAGGCGTTTGAGTAGCGGACTTTTCAATATCTCCCAATCAGCCACCCTTGAGAATTTGCCGGACTGGAAACTCAAACTGATTGGTATTAAAGAGGCTCTTTCTCATATAGACTCAATAGAAATTCCGCCGGGTGTTGTCAGTTCCGCTCTCAGGGGTGCTTCCATTAAGAGGAAAGAGTTAAGCGATGTTAAAATGCCGGATTTCCGCAAAGGCGAGCTTCTTAAGCTGACAAGCGGGGACAGAGTCGTTTCAATTGTCAGGTCGCTTATCCGCCGGGATGAGCTTGCCGGCGTCGGTTCGGATGAAACTTCGGTGCTGAAACAGGTCAGGGTGTTCGGGTCTGCATAGCAGACAAATTGATGAGGATTGAGGAAACAGGAGGAGTTCATTGCCTTTGGACAAAGATGAAAAACGGAAAGTGGTGGAGGAGTTTGCTTCAAAGCCCGGTGATGTTGGTTCTTCAGCCGTGCAGATAGGGATTCTTTCCAAACGGATTGAGCAGATATCAGCTCATATTTCAAGGATGAAAAAAGATGCGCACTCCAGAAAGGGGCTTGTGGGGCTGGTTGCCAAAAGAAGAAAACTTTTGAACTACATGAAGAGAACCGAGCCCGGGAAGTATCTGGAGATTATAAAAAGACTGGGATTGCGTCAGTAATAAGGAGTGAAATAAAGTGTCTGGAACAGAAAAAAATCAGAGGGAGTTATTCGGAAGCAAATACTCAATAGAGACGGGCAAGCTTGCCAGGCAGGCGAGCGGCTCGGCCCTGATGAGTTGTGAGGGAACCGTTGTGCTTGCCACGGTTGTTGCCTCAGACGAGAAGATAAACGAGGATTTTCTTCCTCTGACAGTCAACTATCAGGAGAAGTCCTACGCCGCCGGAAAGATTCCCGGAGGTTATTTCAGAAGAGAAGGGAGGCCCAGCGAGCAGGAGATTCTCAACTCAAGGCTTATTGACCGTTCAATCAGGCCTCTGATAACAAAGGCATTTTCATATCCCACTCAGGTAATGGTTACAGTTCTCTCTGCAGACCAGAAGGTGGACCCGGGTGTTCTGTCTATCACGGCCTGTTCTGCCGCGCTTTCTCTCTCGGATGTCCCTTTTGACGGTCCTATCGCCGGAGTTACCGTGGGTCGTATAAAAGGCGCCTTTGTCTGCAATCCCTCATATGAGGAAGCCGAAGCAAGTGATATGGAGCTGGTTGTTGCGGGAAGCAGGAATGCGATTGTGATGGTGGAAGGCGGAGCTGCGGAAGCCTCTGAAGCAGAAGTAGTTGATGCTCTTCTTTTTGCTCATGAACGTATCAAAGAGCTTGTAGATATGCAGGAGGATATTATTTCCCGAACGGATGTTGAAAAACGTTATATTGAGGAGCAAGATACCTCCGCAAACGCCCCTATTGCCGAAGCGGTGAGCAATTTTGCGTCATCCGGACTTGAGAAAGCTGTTGTTCAGCCCTCCAAAGTTATGAGAAGCTCCGAGATCAAAAGGCTTCGCACAGAGGCTTTTGACTCCCTGAAAAATGATTTTCCGGAACACGAACAGCAGATACTTGATGAGTTTGACAAGCTTGTAAAGGAGGTTGTCCGGGGGCTGATTGTCAACAAAGGCGTGCGTCCCGATTCACGTGACTATGAGACGGTGCGCCCGATAGATTCCGAGGTTGGTGTTCTCCCGTGCTCACACGGTTCCGCACTTTTCACCCGGGGTGAGACTCAGGCTCTTGTGGTAACCACTCTCGGAACTTCCTACTATGAACAGAAGATAGACTCTCTTGAGGGAGACCTGAAAAAAAGCTTCATGCTCCATTATAACTTTCCACCCTACTCCGTTGGTGAAACAAGCAATCGCCTTGCTCCGGGACGCAGAGAGATAGGGCACGGAGCCCTTGCGGAGAGGGCGATAAGATACCTTCTTCCGTCAAAAGAGAAATTTCCCTACACAATAAGGGTTGTTTCGGAAGTTCTGGAATCAAACGGCTCTTCCTCAATGGCGACTGTGTGCGGAACTTCAATGTCTCTGATGGATGCCGGAGTTCCTATCGCCGCACCGGTCAGTGGAGTCGCAATGGGTCTCATAAAAGAGGGTGACAAGCTTGTTATTCTGTCCGATATTCTCGGCGACGAAGACCACCTCGGAGATATGGACTTCAAAGTTGCGGGAACGCAAAAAGGCATTACAGCCCTTCAAATGGACATCAAGATAGATGGAGTTACGGGGCAAATTCTCTCTGACGCCCTGAATCAGGCCAGAGCGGCCAGGCTTCATGTCATGGAAAAGATGAATAAAACCATAAACTCCGCGCGCAAAGATATATCCGCATACGCTCCGCGAATTGTCTCAATGAACATTCATCCCGACAAGATACGCGATGTTATCGGCCCCGGCGGAAAAATGATAAAGAAGCTGATTGAGGAGACAGGCACACAGATAGATGTTCAGGATGACGGGAAGGTCTTTATATCTTCTCCTGACGGGGATTCCTGCGCCAATGCGGTAAAGAGAATAAATATGCTGATAGAGGATATTGAGCCCGGAAAGTTCTATCTCGGAACAGTAAAGAGGATTCTTGATTTCGGCGCGATTGTTGAGACTTCAAACGGTAAGGACGGCCTTGTTCATATCTCCGAGCTTGAAAAAGGCAGGGTTGAGAAGGTTACCGACGTTATAAACGAGGGCGAACAGATCCTTGTCAAATGTCTTTCAAAAGAAAGGGACGGCAAGGTCAGATTAAGCCGCAAAGAAGCGCTTGGCGAGAATATAGAGGACTACAAATAACCAACCTCGGGAACCAGAAAAAACCGAATCGGAAACAGAAAATCATTGTAGTTCTTGGGCCCACGGCCGTCGGGAAAACGGATTTTGCAGTCTCTCTTGCTTCCAAAATTTCTGGAGCTGTTGTCGGGGCCGACTCTCTTCAAGTTTATAAACATTTTGACATAGGAAGCGCAAAACTCTCCGCTTCTCTGCGCGGAGACGTTTCCCACTTTATGATGGATGTCGCCGAGCCGGATGAGGACTTTAATGCCGGTATATACAGAAGGCGGGCCGTTGCAGTTCTTGAAAAACTCCGGACGGACGGAGTTGTTCCGGTCGTGGCGGGCGGGACTTTTCTTTATGTCCGCGCGCTTCTTGAAGGTCTGATAGAAAGTCCAGCAAATTCCGGTTTGCGAAGAAAGATTGAGGAGGAAGAGAACAAATTCGGCGCGGAATGGCTTTACGCAAAACTCCGCGGTGCCGACCCTGATTCCGCCGGAAAGATTCATCCCAATGACTCGGTGCGAATTCGCCGCGCGCTTGAGATTTTTTATTCCACGGGACTTCCCGCTTCCGAAGTTCGCGGCAGTCACGCGTTTGCCGGCCGTGAGTTTGATTGTCTTAAAATCGGTTTGGTTGCGGAAAGAACGGTTTTGGTTGAAAGGATCAGTCTGAGAACGCAACGGATGTTTGGGAACGGCATTGTGGAGGAAACCGAAGGAATACGCAAAATGGGCTACGGTCCGGAACTCAAGCCGATGAAAGCAATCGGATACAGTCAGGCAAACCTTCTTCTTGATAACCGGCTGAAAAAACCGGAAGCTGTTGAACTTGCGGAGAGGGAGACAAGGAAACTGGCAAAACGGCAGATGACATGGCTCAGGCGGGAAAGAGACATACGGTGGTTTGACACTGCAAAGAATCTTCGGTGTGTGATTGATGAGTGCGCAAAATTTGTCGGTCAGTCGGTCTGACCACCGCCAGTCTTGCGCCTTATGTAGAAAACCGCATAGGAAGCTCCCGCCAGCAAAGCGGCAAGAGGAAAAAGCCAGACGAGCAGACTGAAACCTTCCGGTAGCGGGGATGCAAGTATTGTATCTCCGTATTTAAGCTGGAAATAGGAGATTATTTCCTCGTCTGTTTTTCCGTCCCGGAGTTTTTTCTCTATCAGCTTTCTCATATCCTTTGCAAGGTCCGAGTTTGATTCCGCAACACTTTGCCCCTCGCAGACCGGGCACATAAGCTGTTCCGCTATCCCGGCGGTGCGCTCTTCAAATGCGGCAGAGTCCCGGGGGCAGACAATTAAAAGCAGTAAAATCAGCAGTTTTTTCCCCTTTACTGCTCTTCTGAGTGGCACAGTCTGGAAAGGACTTAGGCTCTTAATTACAGCCACTTTTCCCTCCACATCTGAAACACAAGAAGGTTCCAGATTCTTTTTCCGTCAAATGCATGTTTGTGGAATTTATCCATCCAGTCTGAAACGGCTCCGGGATCAAATATGCCGTCCCGTTTAATTCTGTCGGGGCTGAGATGATCCCGCACAAGCGGCAGCAGCCTGCCACGCAACCAACTGTTAACGGGTGAGCCGAAGCCCATCTTTTTTCTGTCAAACAGTCCTCTTGGCAGGTGCTTTTCAAGGACTCGTTTGAGAATATATTTTGACTCGCCGTTCCTGTATTTGTACTCCGAGGGAATTCTTGCAACAAACTCCATAAGTCTGTGGTCCAGCAGCGGCTCTCTGGATTCAAGTCCCACGCTCATTGATGCCCTGTCCACTTTTGTCAGAATATCGTCCGGTAGCCAGACGCCGAAGTCGGCGTTCAGCATCTGGGCAATGATCCCCCTTCCTTCCACGGCCTGAAACTGCTCTTCAAATGTGTCATCGGCAAACTCAGAATCCCGCCCGGCAATTCCGGCAATCTCTTCCGGCGCCCATGTTCCGTTTGCATGCCTGAACATCTCGGGCATGTTTCCCGAGCTTATGCACAGAAGCGCTCTGCGCCTCTTGACATAACCGCGTCTTAGGCGTTTTAAGTATTCAACACCCGTTATATTCACCATCTTTTCAAAACGTTCCGGGGTCAGAAAGGAAAGACCGGTTGTCAGAGCATCTCTGAGCAGACGCGGTTTGCTCTCAAATGCGGAGCGCATTTTCAGGTAGGAAGTGTAATGGTTGTAACCACAGAAAAGTTCGTCCCCGCCATCGGCCGAAAGGGCAACCTTCACCTGCTCCCTTGCTATCCTTGACACAAGGTATGTCGGGATTGCGGAGTTGTCCGAAAAGGGCTCGTCGTATATTGACGGCAGCTTCGGAACAATGTCCAGAGCCTCGTCCTCGGAAATGTAGTGTTCGGTGTGGTCGGTTCCGAGATATTCGGCAATCTTTTTTGCATGATGGGCTTCGTTGTATTTCTTTTCCTCAAATCCGATTGTAAAGCTCTTTATCGGCGCGGAAAGGTTTTTCTGCAACAGCGCCGCCACTATGCTTGAATCTATTCCGCCGGAGAGAAAAAGGCCCACGGGGACATCGGAAACGAGTCTGTATTTGAATGAATCGGTGAGAACTGTCTCAAGACCCTCTGTTATCTGCTCTTCGGAAGCCGGAAGGGGAGCCATTCTGTAATAGTCGGCAATGTTCCAGTATCTGGTCTTTTCCGCCTCTCCGTTCCTGATTCTCATATAGTGTCCCGGTTCCAGCTTGAAGGTGTTCTCAAAAATCGTGTGCGGGCTTCTTATGTAGTCGTATCTCAGATAGAGAGAAAGGCCGTAGTTGTCAATTTCCATCTCAAAATCCGGGTGTTCCATTATTGATTTCAATTCGGATGCAAAAAGAAGCAGACCGTTTTTTCTGTAGTAGTACAGCGGCTTGACTCCGGCTCTGTCGCGCGCAAGAAACAGTGTCCCGCTGCGCGCGTCCCATATTGCAAGCGCAAACATACCGATGAACCTGTGAAGGCAGTCAATTCCCCACTCCTCATAAGACTTGATGACAACTTCAGTGTCGGAGTCGCTTTGAAAAGAATGCCCCTTGCTCTCAAGCTCCTTTTTTATCTCACGGTAGTTATAGATTTCTCCGTTGTAGCTTGAGGTTATTTGCCCGTCCGGTGTTGACATCGGCTGCCTGCCCTTCGGTGAAAGATCTATTATTGAAAGTCTCGTATGTCCGAGACCGATGCCCCTTTTCATATCCGTGTAAGAGCCGGAGTCGTCCGGGCCTCTGTGCCTGAGAACTCGGGTCATTGCTGACAGAGCGGACGGGTCAAACTTTGCTCCGGGGCTGTAAATGCCTGTTATGCCACACATCGTCTGTTCGGGAAATACCTGAGGCTCAAATGGTATAATAACACAACAAGGTCTCTTCCGTTTCTTATTCCGCAATTCCGAGTGTTTGCAATGCCAAATCCCAACTCCCCTGATGAGAGAAAAGGTCTGAGAAAGGATGTTTTTCTTCTTTTCAGCGGCGGGGTGGGAGCTTCGGTTTT
>JAOWAR010148311.1:0-11592 GCA_028571005.1 Clathrina lutea | reverse complement strand
GAGGATGACGTGATGGCGTAGCGGATAGTCAGGTGATTCTCTTCTGCTAGGCGATTTGGTGCCGCAGGTTCGAGTCCTGGTCTGGCACGGATTTTGAGCATTTGCAAAATTTTCATCGAACAGAGAAGGTAAAGCAAAGTTGAGAGAGATATCTGATGCCACCAGCTAATACCAGTACAAAAATAGAAGAAAAAAGGACGTCCTGAAAACATGAATAAAAAAGGTGGGAGCTGAACAGAATTTTGTTAGAAAACGCAAAGTTGTGCGAATAATCTTTCGTGCCATGAAGAAATAACGGCGGGAAGAAAAGAAAAGTTTACGGCAATAACATGAAACAAACAATCAAGCGTCGAGCAGTGGTGGCTGCCAGTTACTGAGCATACAGCAAATGGTCCAAATCTGATTTATAGACGCAAAAGCGACAAAGGGATAACTAGATCCAGGACAGAAAAATTCGAAAAGCTGTCCACGATCATGTACATGCTCCCATAGTGCGTCTAGAAAGGAGTCGGCAAGGTTTGCTCAACGGCCTCTGGAGATGACCAAATCAGGATAGTAGCCAGACGAAAATACATGAAGTCGATTCATGTAAGCAGAACTCGGCTTATCATGGGCCGAGAAACATGGATGATGTCAGCAAGCATCTCTTCATCTATATCACACCAGAGCTTCACCGACGTAAGAGAAAGCTGCTCTTTCAACGAAAGAACTCCATCCTTCTTCGCCCCTTCACCTGCCGATCTGTGACGGTCTTCACGCCTAATTTGTCTGCTGCTGACAAGGGTGTTGTTTGAGGCTCCCAAGAAGGTGAAGAGGTTTTTCGAACGTCAGCCCGTTCGGAAGCGCGATAGTGGGCCATCTTCTGAGGACCCGTGCAAAATGGCTTGAAGCTGAATGCATCTGCCGTTCTTACCTTCTACAGTTCGGCCAAAGAGCTTCCAGAGCAGCACGACCTTCGTCAGTCTCTTTTTTTCAGCCCCTCGGCATAAGTAGGAGGTCCAAAAGAAATACACACGAGTACTGCGTTCCTCCGAAGCTGCCTTCATCCCTCATCCCTTGTCCAAGAAAAAACAGATAGCACAGCAACTCGCCTTATCCTGGCCCCTTTCTTCTCCTCTCTGCTACAATAATCTGTTTATCAAAAACGTGTTCAGAGCAGACACTGGTGTCTCGAGAAATCACGAAACTCTAGTGAACATCACGCCACACCGCCAGGATCCACCTTTTGCGAAACAATCGGTTGGTCACCGGGGAAAACGTGGAAAAGATTCGCCCCGGACGACACTTTTCGGTGATTTGAAGTGCACAAAGGTACGCAGCAATGGTCCCCAGACGGCCTCACGAATCATGGAGAACACGAGCAGGGCAAAAAGAAAGAAAGAAAGAAGGAAGGAAAGAAGGAAAGAAATTCCTCTCGAAGGTATGGCCAGCTGCTCGATTTGAATGCTCAATGCTGCAGCCCGACACCATTTTTATCATCACGTGCACATGCCCCGTCAATTTTTATCTGGCATAGGGTCTATTGACGAGAACTGCATACCACTTGAGGTGGACCCTTTAGCCTCCAGCCTGATTCCTGTTCCTTATTGAAAGCATCGGGCGGCTGACCGAACTAATAGCCGAAAAGCTTGACAAACAAGCTCCATACCCGTTCTCAGCGATGAATATCGCCATCCATTGTATTAACAAAGCTTGTGGTGGGCCCAACGCATGAACGCCGGCTTCTCACACTCTAAAGCATCGGGGTGGCCACAGCCGAGCCTGCCTGTGCACCTAGCCAGCCTGCCTACAAAACTGGCCGACCTGCTCACGCACCTAGCCGACCTGCTTACGCACCTAGCCGACCTGCTTACACACTTAGCTGACCTGCCTATGCGCCTAGTCGGCCAGCCTACGCACCTAGTCGACCTGCTTATGTGTCAAGCTGACCTGCCTATGCACCTAGCCAACCTTTCTATGTGCCTAGCCAACATGCCTATGAACCTAGCTGACCTGTCCACGCGCCTAGCCGGCCTGCCTATGCACCTAGCCGACCTGCCTATGCACCTAGCTGATCTGCCATGAACTAGGCTAGCTGACCTGCCTATGAACCTAGCTGACCTGCCTATGCACCTAGCTGACCTGCCTATGCACCCAGCTGACCTGCCTATGCACTTGGCTAACCCGCCTATACACCTAGCCCACCTGCCTATGGGCCTAGCAAACATGCCCGTGCACCTAGCTGACCTACCTATGTCAATAGCTGACCCGCCCACGCACCTGGCCAACCTGCACTGCCTGGGCCGTCTGCACGCGCACGTTGCAGTTGCCTCACGCAGTTCGAGGGCTTTAGGAACCAAATTCCATCTCCAGAATAGAAAATAGCCTATTCATGAAAGCTCTAACCATTTCCCAAGAAACATAGCAAAACATCCCCTGGCCTCACCTGACACATGCTTCTTTGTGAGCTGTCATCGTCTCCGACCGCTTCTTGTCGGCTGTTCGTGAAGTGAAGCTGTCATGATTGATTGTCCAGAGTTGCAGCGAGAGGCAGGCCTGCATACTTCATCCATCAGAAGGCCATAACGTGCTGTGATATGATGATATCACAAGTACTGAGTCCATCAGAAGACTGTGACGTGATGCGATGATGTCAGGTGTACCTGGTGATGATGTCAGGTGTATCTGGTGATGATATCAGGTGTATCAGATAGTGAAGTCACTAATGCTAAGTCCATCAGAAAACAGTGATGTGATGTGATTATGTCAGATGTATTCGGTGATGACATCACTAGTGCTGAGTCCATCTGTCTGCCCGTCTGATGTTGTCAATTGCTTCAGCATCAATACAGCTGTTGCCACAGCAGACCCTCCGGTCAAGAGAGTGGTTGACAGAGATGCTCCCTTCCGAAAATGGAAGTCGAAGACAAGTTTGAAGAGGGAACACTGATTTTTGTTGAGCCATAAGGTGGCGTACCGAGGGAAAGTACAATCTTCCGTGCTTTCAAGTCCTTCCAAAAATCCTCAGTGTGAACAAGCCCAAACTGGCTGAACCTGATTTGGAGAATCATGGCAGCACTCCATCCTCGGTTGTGGATGACGTCACCGCAAACGTCTCGCGAGAGCTCGAAGATAAGCTCATTCAGATGGTGGACCATCAGGTGCCTCGTGCTCCATCCAAAATGGAGACCGCCTTCGAAACCACTTGCTTCCCCTGGAAAGCACTTGCAAGGACCTGGAAACAGTCACAGCATACCAGGCAAGTGAAAGTTAGGCTCTGACCGTGAGAGGACGTGAGTTAGAGCTTGCTTTAGGAAAGTGACAAAGAGAGAACAATCTTGTGATCTCGGGTTTGGGGAAAGAGAAGACGAAATGGCTCACTTGACGCTGTCATTAATTCATGTATGTGCTTCTCCTGGGGATATTGTTGAGGTTGTTCGCTTGGAAAATCTTCAAGATTGATTTCTGCTGTGGCCACGGGAGAGAGAAGAATCCCCAACCAGCCTCAGTGCCTTCTCTTCAAGCTAAGAAATGCCACTGTCCGGCGGAGACGTCTCAAAGCTAAGAAATGCCACTGTACGGCGGAAACGTCTCGAAGGCACCGAGAACTGTATTGGCCTTGATCTTCGACCCTATCCATAAAGACTTCTGAAAAAATGATGTTTGGTGTTCTTTTCATTGTTCTTGTCTTGTAATTGGAGCACATCTGCTCAACGCCACCAAGGTGATCCCTGCTCTCCTGTCTCCAACTGTATGGCGGTCCCTGGAAGATGTATTCGCCCATCTTGCGACAGACCCTTTGAGGCCTTACCCAGCTCTTCAGAACTCATTTACCCAGGTTGCAACACCCCCTCCCTGGCTAATACACGAGTTGTGCTCATGGTGTGACCACCTCATCTTCCTCTAATACCAAGAATGGCTCCTTCACTCCATGGAGGGCTCCTCCAAGGGATCTCCGCACCGCATTTCCAACACTCGTATGATCTGTCAAGGTTTTTTCTGTTGAAGTTGGATGTCATCGAGCATAATAGTTATGATGCCGAGTGTTTGGAAATATGAAGAAGCTTGTTTTCGTGAAACTAGGTTAACAGCGGTATAGCACGATGATCTCGTACCTTGCCATTCCTGGCCTTTCTGTTTTTCGCCGTGACAGGCCCAACAAATCGTCCAACAAGTCGCACGGTGGCCTGCTTATTTATGTGAGCTAAAATCCATTTCCTCACCACCATACTGACCTGGAGCACCCCGACCTTGAATGTATTATTTTGGAACTGACGCTCTCCAGGCACAGGAAATGCCTCCTCTTTTCCTTCTACCGGCCGCCGGACTAATCATCCGATCAATTCTTCCAAACACTTCCACACCTCGCTCTCTGCCACAGCCATTCCATGTTATTTCCTCTCTGCCACAGCCATTCCATGTTATTTCCTGCAATATGACACCCAAGTAGCTCCTAACACTGCTGGAAGACATTTGTCTGCCCTCATGGATGACTTTTCCATCACTCAATGCATAACTTCACCACCCCGCTTCTCTTCACTTTTTCATCACTCAATGTATAACTTCACCACCCCGCTTCTCTTCACTTTTCCATCACTCAACGTATAACTTCACCACCCCGCTTCTCTTGACTTTTCCATCACTCAATGCATAACTTCACAAACCTGCTTCTCTTGACTTTTCCATCACTCAATGTATAACTTCACCACCCCGCTTCTCTTGACTTTTCCATCACTCAATGTATAACTTCACCATCCCGCTTCTCTTGACGTTTCCATCACTCATTGCATAACTTCACTACCCCGCTTCTCTTGGCTTTTCCATCACTCAATGTTTAACTTCACCATCCCGCTTCACTTGACATTTCCATCACTCAATGCATAATTTCACCACCCCACTTCTCTTGACTTTTCCATCACTCCATGCATAACTTCACCAACCCGCTTCTCTTGACTTTTCCATCACTCAATGCATAACTTCATCACCCCACTTCTCTTGTCTTTTCCATCACTCAATGCATAACTTCACGAACCCGCTTCTCTTGACTTTTCACTCACTCAATGCATAACTTCACCAACCCGCTTCTCTTCCCATAGCCAATGCTGCTGCACCCTTGACTTGTTTGCGACCAACCAGCCTGACCTTGTCATGAAAGCCGTCTTGCGTGAGTTAACCCATTTCTGACCACTGCTCTGTCACAACCACCTTACATCTATCGTACAGTGTGCAAAAAATCTACAGACTCCAGCCGTGCTGATTGGGCTGGTCTCCACACCCAGCTTACAAAGAACCCTACATTTCAAACTATCCTAGGAATTGCTGATGTGAATGCGACATAGCTTGTGGGCAAAACTATCCTCATTAGAGCCCTCAGCCGATACATTCCATCCCATGCCATAAACTTACGGCCAAAAAACAAACCTCAGATGAACTCCTTCATCCACAAACTGATCCGTAAGGAACACTGATTGTTCAATCATGCTACAAAGACCAAGTCCTAAGAAACCTGGGCAGAATATTGCCGATTCTGCAATGTCTGTAATGTGGAAGTACAGAGGACTAGAAAGCCTATTTTGCTAAACTCGATACTAATCTTAACTGCCAAGCAGAGGGTGGACGCAGCTGGTGGCAGAAGGCCAAGCATCTTGGACGTTTTACATCACCTGCTTCGTCCATCCCAGATTCGGAGAAAAACGGCATCAATGCTATATCCGCTGTCCACTGAGGTTCTAGCCTCCTATTTTGATGCTCAATGCTCAAACGTCCAGCCCCAGGATGCCACTCTTGGAGCGCCCTACCTCCTCTCAGAGAGCCACCCAGCCTTCGAAATCCTCCCATCTCAGATCTGACGGTACTAAAAATGCTTCTAAAGTTGCCAGTACAGAAACCTGCGCTCGAGCCGATTTCCAACCGAGCCCTGCAGCAAACTGCACTATTTAGTGCAAACTCACTGGCCTACTTGTACGACTTGTCGATATCTGCTGGTGTTCTCCGGCAGAATGGAAAAAATACGTTAAAGAAATTGTGACCCAGATATACATGAACAAGGTGACAGCCCCGCTGATCCTACTATTGACAGATCTCCATGGTTACAGCTGATCCTACTATTGACTGATCTCTATTCTCCCAGCTGATCCTACTATTGACTGATCTCCACTCTCCCAGCTGTTGGGGAACTACTAGACAATATTCAGAGCCAAACTCTTAGCGCGTATCTCCTCCGAAAACGCCTCCCGTCAGACCACCAGTTTGGATTTCTTCCAGGCCGCCCTTCCGCCAACAAACTCATTTACATTATAGACACATGGGCAAAGCACTGAATAAAGGCTACTCCATTGCTGCAGTTTTCCTTGATTTCAAAAAGCTTTTGATCGAGTCCGGCAGCCTGGTCTTCTGTAGAAATTGCCTAGTTGTGGAGTCTCTCCCAACGCCCTGAGCTGGCTACACAATTACCTATCACGTTGCCACCTTCCAGCATGTGTTGGGCAGTGTCAGACTGACCCGCATGCAACCACAGCTGGGGTTCCAAGAGGCTCCATGGGTCCCATACTGTTGGCCGTATTTGTGAATGATCTGCCACACGCTACTCCGTATCCAATGGACCTGTACGTGGATGATGCACTGCTCCATATAGCTTACTGCAAGACAGACTTCATCGTTGGGTTTGAGTCCTTACAATCGAGCGTTACTGCTGTTTCGGATTGGGCAGTCACCTGGAAGGGATCTTTTGTTCCTCCCAAAAGCCACTTGCTAACTATTGGCCAAGCTTCTCATCTCACGCAAGCCATGATTTCACTGATACTGATGCAAAACACACCTAATACAATCATCAACCACCACACACACCTCGGTGTTGTCCTCTCCTCGGATGTCCACTGGCACTGGCATGTCCACCTGTCATAAGTCATCAAGAATGGTAGGAAACAGGCTAGTTTCTTGCGACACACTGGCAAAGACCTACCACCATCGGTCAACGCCAAACTCAATTTACATCATGTCTGCTCTTCCCTAGAATATGCCAGCCAAGTCTGGCACGGCGCAACCTTGTTAAACTAGGCCATGGCCCTGCAGAGTGTACAAGCTTGTGTGGCATGACGGCTCCATGGGTGCTAGGGAAAATCACTAACAGTGGACAATCACTGAAAGCTCTACACGCTACCTAATGAGTTCTTTCACGCTGCTCTGCTCTGGAACTCACTGCCGCATTCCATACAAAACCGAGAATCATGGAAGACTTTTAAATCCACTGTGGAAGCACACTGGGCACAGTATAAGTTCAATCCTGATGTTGATATCCCTGTTTGAGTTTTGTCCCGACGCAATCGCGTGCACTATCCCAATTTTACAAGTTCCCTACTTTCTGCCTTTATCACATTCTACCTCATGCTAGAGGTCACCTCGATCAGAACCCACCTTGATTCTGTTGAGAAATCCTTCAAATAAAAACAAATAAATAAATAAATAAACAAATACGAGGATGCGATTGAGGATAGTTAGACACGCGCTTTCTCTCTTAGTAACACAAACTCAGAGAGAAAATTCCAGGCAGGTCGAGCCAGTCAAAATCGTTACTCATAGCATAGATTAATTAAGAGTCAAGGGATACTTTATCATTGAAAATTTCGTCTGCTTTATTCCAACCGCCACACCTGGTCGCTAGCCTTCTCTGGCTAGAAGATGGGTAGCCATAGCCCAACCGTTACGCCCTTATAGCTTAGTTAGACTAATGCCATAGCCGTACCCGCTTTTACAAGGCAACGAATATAGCCATAATAGTCATGCCGCTCGCTCAATCTACCTATTGATAGGCTGGACGATGGACAGGAACTCCAAAACCGTGCCTGAGTCAATTGCGGGCTGTACGACGGGGCACCATAGTGAAATCGTGAATTACGTGAAGCCGCCGATTTAAAAGCCTTGTAAACCGGCGGCACGCTCTATACCAACACGGCTTTAGTCGAAGATTAGAGCTATTCTCAACTCACCTTTACACAGGTTTTCCGCGGTGCAGCTCAGCTTTAGCTTTGCTCTCGTCACGTGCCGTCAAGCTCCTGTAGAAGAAAGAGCCTTTACTGTTTACACCGTCATAGCTTCCTCGCTGGATTACGGTCTAAAAAGCTCCGCGAAGATTATGACCAAAAGGAATAGACAAACATTCTGCCTTCGTTGCTTGAACATGTTGAATATGTTATTGACAGACACTGCATTGGCAGGAAGTCGGAAATGCCGGACAACGTCGACGTCTGGAGGTGAACTACGTGTAACTCATGACTATTCATGACTTTCAGCTGCACGATCGAAGCTAGCGCTTAAGCTTAAGCGCCATATTTTGATCACCGTGGTAACTGTTTATATTGTGCACGTGACCGGTGGTGACCCGCGCCGCGGCTAAACGTCGACCAGCTGCAGGGCGCCGACCAGGCCCCGAACCTATATATACGGCATGTAGAACGTTAACAGTGAAGACTGCACGGTGCGGCCGCTAGCGAAGACGCATCGGTGAGAAAGGCTTGAAAGAAGATCGAGTTACAGATGTACGAAAACCTTTCGGTGGACACGTTAGTCATGTTGCATGGTCGTAGGTTATCACTAATCAGGAGCGAGGGTAATGGCTGGTCTTAGATGCCATGTCAAAACTTCACTTCCGGCGCCGGAGGAAACTAAGACCGGATATCCTGAAACCAACCCGGCGCATGAACCTCCCTGTGATCATCGTGCATTGAAGTCAATTCCAAGAAAGGCGTATGCGTACAAGGGAGTGACGAAACAAAATCCCGCCATTTGCAAGCACGTCTAGCAGGTTGCAACCCCTAGTAACAGCTACACTTGTCTCTGCTGGAGGCCAAGACTAGACTACCGTAGTGTGCCGCGATCGACTCTGCCTCATGCAATCAGCTACATGTATAGGGCACCTACACTTGAAAGTGCCTCCGAAGACAATTTTTGAAGTGACAAATACATGTGAGAGAAAGTTAAGGTTCTACTGAAGTCTATTCCGACCCCTCCCTGAAATGGCACTTCTGGATGTGCTAGCTTCACCAAACTTGGTAGGATATTAGTCCCTACCTTAAGCTAAGACGTTCCCCACAATAGTTTGTCACGTGACTCGCCATTCATAAGTAACGATTAGCGGAAAGTTCAAATTTAGTTTTGGGTGGAGAAGGTAGCACAGCTTTGTCTCACGGACGGTAAATTTTTTCCAACCACGGATGAAAGAAACAAACACGAAAAACTTTACGGGTTGGAATGGAGAAGATGTGACCCATGCAACGGAGGAAAAAAATCCAAAACTAAGAAAGAAAATTGACGAAGCTCATCTCTCCGCAGCACTCCGTGCCGAGACCGGGACTCGAACCTGCCGCACCAAATCGCCTTGCAGACGAGAGCCACCTGGCTATCCGCTACACCATCACATAAGGATGATGTGATGGCGTAGCGGATAATGAGATGGCTCTCGTCTGCTAGGCGATTTGATGCGGCAGGTTCGAGTCCCGGTCTCGGCACGGAGTGCTACAGAGCGATGAGCTTCGTCATTTTTCTTTCTTCGTTTACGTGTTGGATTCAATCGATTTCCGTTTCCTTACTGTTTCCGCGAAAACTTGGGCGCGACGAAACCGCCCACGATTATTGGACCCCACGTTGCATGTGAAATTGACGTAGAAAGCAGTTTACCAGCGGTGCGTGGGTGGGAATTTGTTGCCAGGGGACTGCTCGAAAGTTCCAAATCCTTCCGATCGACGGCCGCCATCGATCGACGAGAGGTTTCGGCGGGCGGTTTTCGACGCCAGTTTGGCCTTTACACCAGTGGAATCTAAAAATAGGGGAAGGTAAAATACATGTAAGTACTCAGGATCGCCCTTAAGGGCCATGAAGCTTTCAAGGCGCGCGCTTCGCGGTAGAATGAAGAACTTTACACGTAGAATAAGTAAAATTCGGCCTGGATTGCCCTGAATTGCAGTTTTCGCTTTTTTCTTTTTCAATTTCTAAAAATCTCCACTTATCTCTGCAATTAACGTAGTGATCCCGCACCTAAAGTTGTTCGTCTTTGTCTGTTTTATCCGTGTGTCGGGACAATTTACTTTCAGAGAGTGCTGTGGTACCTTCTTTAATCTTTGATCTTTCTGCTTAGCAAAAGCGACTCATGAGACCAACTGTGGTGGGGAACTTCTGAACTCAATGGGGACTAATACTCTTCGAAGGTTGGTAAAGCTAGCTCATCCCGAAGTGCAATTTCCAGGAGGGTTGGAATAGCCTTCAGTAGAGCCTTAAGTTGAAAATTCAAAGGAGGAAAAGGCCCGTAGGCTGGCATAAACAAGAGCGAGAAAATCAACGACCACTCGTCCTGACCAGCAACCGATCAGCCACCAGCCACGTCAATTTGCTGGCCATGGGAGCCTGGTTCGAGTCGCGGTAGTTTTTTTTCCGCTCTGGCCGATGACGACTCACTTCCCTTTTCATCCTTTGGAAACCAACTTTCTCTCCGAAGTTCAGACTTTGCCATTGCTTGTAGAGCTGGGCAGAATTTACACTGAGACGTTGTTTTTGCCCCCTCCCCCTCCTCACCGTTAATTGTCCCTTCCGATTCTAGTCGAGGTCTTGGAAATTTCTGGGTTAGTTCATCATGTCCAGCTTGATCCGGGCCAGGTATAGGAATTCATTGATGCCGCAGCGGTGGAGTACGAAGTTAATGGAGGCCAGTCTTCTGGACGTCTTGCGGGAAATTGTTGACCTGTCATGCGCACAACTCAAGGAGGTTGATGAAGCCGGAAACGCGCTAAGATTCAAATTTTGGTTTGTTCAGCGGACTTGTTTTCAAAAGGGGGTAATCGAGATTGTGCCAAGTTCACATGCACGTTGATCTACACACCACGTAATGTACAAAGCTGTGAAAAACATAGCCGTGATCGAGGCCTAGGCTTCGGTACTGGTAGACATAGGCGATGTACATGTAGTTCGACGCCGTCTCTGCTAAGTCACATTGCAACAGGCGCTGTGAGGATTGGCGGGAAACAGCTGCAAAATGAGCTAAAAAGCTCAGTTCTATTAAATTCGCCACTTCTTCAAAGAGGCACTGCGGACTGCTGGTAATTTCCTTCGTCAGTCGCTCGGGAAAGGCTTTATAGAGCGAAAATCATAAACTTCAAACGCCCGGCGCTTGCTTGCCCGGGTGAAGCTTTTTCGAAAGGAGTGGATCGCGCGGACACAGGCATCGTTTGCTCAGTACGCCGCTACAACTGCTCCTTTTTGGGATTGATCACTCGAAGACGAGCACTCCGGAAGAGCTGGGTAGAGTGATGTTGGAAATTCAAAGATGGACGGAGCAAGCGTTTATTCTTCTTCTCTTCCGTGGAATGGAGTCGCGCGATAATCTTGCGAACATAGCCGGCCATGGACAACAGATGCCTTGAAGTTTTTTTTGTTTTTTTTTTGAGAAAAGTTCTTGTTTTCATTGACGTCGAGGACGACTGAAAAGGATAGAAAACATTTTAATATTGAAAGTTTACTCGCACACGTGTTTGGAGCAAAATCAGTGGACTCTTCCCTGGTGAGTGGAAGTGTGCAGTTGTAAGCCCTATCTTCAAGAACAGGGGAGTGCCTGAGCATCCAACTAAC
>JAOWAR010148300.1:0-11594 GCA_028571005.1 Clathrina lutea | reverse complement strand
GCCTTCTGCTGCTCTTGTAATTTTTTGTTTTGCATACTGACAACCAAATCGTATGTCACCTTTCATCCTAGTCTAACCATACAAAATTCTTTAAATTCTTTAACACACACATATGAACATAGATAACTGGATTCTGGAAATTTCCACACAATCATTGCAAAGACCGCATGATAATCACTTCTTCCGCCTGTCGTAACGTGATGGCGCCGCTCCAGACAACCAGCTCAGTGCGTTCTCCCGGCCTGCTGATCACCAAATACCACGTTCAGTAGTGAGACACTCGCTCTACCCCTGTAGACGATGGTTGTACAAACAGGTCTTTCTTCCCTGCTGCGACCAGTGGGGCAGAGCAACTGCGTGGTCACACCACCACTTGACTTTCTGGACTGCAAGTTGATATTTCCTTCTGTGAACTTGGTACATTCAGCTTCTGCCAAGTATAATAAAGGAAGTTCAGTCACGAGGTTGTTGATCAGATCCTCTTGATCCAGGAACGGAAACAGCCGCAGTTGCTGCACAGATGTTGGTGTCATGCCAAGTGTTTGTACAGTAGCTGGGCACATCAGGTGAGCTGCCTTGAATGCTCTCATGGTAATGAAAAACTGGACATTGAAATTCCGTATAAACCAGTGGACAGTATCACGCACCGACCTGCGGCCGTAGTTTCCAAGCCCATGCTGCTGTCATGTTCGGACTTGACCTAGCGACATCCAATGCAACAGTATGTAGGTTGGGGAAGTGCATCTGCGCAAGGTCGACTTTGCATGCATTGCAAACTCCCTCCATATGCTGATAGCACGGCAGAGAGAGAGAGAGAGAGAAAGAGAGAGGAGAGAACCCACCGTCCCCTTCCAAATCCTACGTGGCGGTCACTGACAAAGTACTTCCCACATCTATGGCTGTAGCCTGCTCAAGCTTCAAATGGCACTTGGTGTCTTGGTCAGCCATAATTCCCCTCAAACCACCCATGATCTTAGGTGCGGGTTGTCCCCAAGAAAGGGCTCAACATCCCCAAAGCAACTCAAAGAAGGTTAAGAACAGCAGTTCTTAGGACGCGAAGTGAGAAAAGAAGAAGATGCTAAATTTGGAAGACATTTCGGCGTCAACGCCATCATCAGTTCATCTGGTGCTGAGTCAGGACTAGCTGCGAGTTTCATAGGAAAGTGTGCATAATCCAGTGTGGGTGCAAGGTGCGAAAGTTGCTATGTGGGGTGATAAAATGTGCACTTACAGTTGGGGTCTGTTGCTATTGCGTGCATGGTATGATCTGTCGGCGTCTACTGCATGTGTTAGTAACTATGGTGAGCGAGTACTGCGTGCGTTCTAGGTGTGTTGCTGCATGCATGTACAGATTGTGAGTATTACGAGTGTGGGAGGTACAAGTGTGCCAATGCGTAGCCTTGACTCAAGGAGAAACGGATAGTCAGACGAGAAAGCCAGTTCCCAGGTGTTCTTCACAGCGATTCAATGGTGGCCGACGTGTTTGGATGGCAAGCGCCTCTTCAATGTGTAGGTGGAGAACATCGCGCTGTTATGAGAGGACGCTGAACTTGATGGAGGGGGATGTCTCCGGGTGTTTCTGTTCATAGTATTCTCCAAACGCAGATGTTCCGGAATGACTTCGTGCTGCGGCTACATGCTCACGGGCGCTGTCGTGAAGCCTGCGTTGCGTCATTCCGATGTCTGTTTGGCACAGATCGTACACGCGGCCTCATAGACAACAAAGGAACGGTGGCAGACGCCAGGTGCCGAGCAGGTTTTGCTCCTGCTTGAGTTGGTCTGGCTGGTGGATGTCGGTCTTGCCAGTTCCGTAATTGTGAGGCCGCGCCGGTTGGTGACTCTTGCCGGTATGTTGTGTTTTGTCAGTAATTGTTTGATGTTGTAGTTGAGTTTGTCGTTAATGAATGACATGTAGAATGTGAAAATTGTTGGCTTTGTTGGGGGTCGTTTACGTTGTCGTGGCTGTGGTTGGGTCCAGTCTTTTGGGTAGTCGTTGCATAACCGTTTTGTTTGTGTGGCGTGAAGAGCTTCACTCCTGTGGTCTACCGAGGAGCAGACCTCAGCTCGGTGGAGCTCGTTGTTGACAATGGCTCTTTCTACGGAGCTTGGAAAACGTAGAACAAAGAAAGAATAAAATGCATCAGAATGTTAGAAAAGAAGATTGTCATAAGTCTAGGTGAACAGATGCCTTTTTCACGCGTGTTGATCGACACATTGGGGATACTGCTCGCGGTTGAGGTGTTGGTGTTGCCGTGGCTGTGGAGGTTGCCGTGGCTGTGGAGTTCACTGTCGGTTCTTGACAGGAGTCCGTTGATGGAGCTCCGGCTGCGAAGGTAGATTCTCAGTAGGGTCATCCATTTCCACGTCAGGTGGAGGCGTGAACGTGGCGGCTGCGGTGTGACGTGCCAGTATGTGATCTTGGTGGCGTCGCATTTTGGTTGAGCTGTGGCACAGGCGACAATGGTAGTTCACCAATCCTGGCCGTGATCACTGCAGGAAGCCACTTCGGACCTCGGAAAAAGTTGATGACCGCGACTTGGTAACCTGGCTGGAACCTGGGATGTTGGCGTTGGGCATCTGGGTGAGTTTTCTGGTGGTGCTGAGATTGCTCGACTTTTGCGCGGTCGAAAGAGGTCGAGCCGGGTCTTCAGGTGCCGGCTCATCTACAGGTCACATGGTGGCAAGCCAATAACAGTTTGGGGCGTGATGCGATATTGGAGTAGAACTTGACACAATCGCTGCTCCCGATTACCGTTCTTCACCTTCTTCAGGGCTCACTTGATGGTCTGCACTGCGCTTTCGGCTCGGCCGTTGGATGCCAGGTAATGTGGTGAGGTGCGCAGGTGCTCAATGCCAGTGGAGGCTAGAAAAGTGGCGAATTTGGCGCCTGCAAAGCTGGGTTGTCCGTAACAACAACATCCAGCAAGGCATGTGTTGCGAACAGACAACGTAGGTGGTTGATCGTGGCTTCTGTAGTGGAGGACGACAAAGGAAGGGCTTCAATCAATTTGGAGTGTGCATCCACTGCGATGAAGATCATGTTGTCATCCATTGTTGCGGTGTAGTCTAGATACAGACGTGCCCATGGGCGTTCCAGCCATATCCATGGGTGCATGGGCGACGGTGGTGGTTAGCTGTGATGTTCTTGACACGCTTGGCAGATCTGGATTAGGCTCTCCAGTTCTTTGTCTAATCCAGGCCACCAAAGGAAGCTGTGGGCCAGGGCCTTTGTGTGTGTGATTCCTGGGTGTCCGATGTGCAGATTATGAAGTAACCGGTTGCGTGCCGTCAGAGGAATGATTACTCGCTGTCCCCAGAGTAGGCAACCGCCTTGCACGGAGAGCTTGTCACACCGAGAGACGTAGGCGCAGAGAGACCCCGAGGCCCTCAGTCTGCTGTGTCCACCCGAGCAGCGTGTCGTTGAGCACTTGTGCAAGCTCCTTGTCTGCTGCGGTCCACTGTCGAATCTCCCTGAACGTCACTGGCCATACGTCATGATACTTGAACAGACGGATGGAGTCACCAGGTGTCGGTACGTTGGCAGGTGTCTCCAGCAGAGGAAGGCGGCTCATGGCGTCCGTGTTCGAGTGAGTGGGGCCCGGCCGATGCACGAGTTGATAGTTGTAGGCCGTCAAAATGAGTGCCCAGCGTTGCACTTGAGGTGAAGCCATGAGCGGCACAGCCCGGTTCTCACCAAATGGGCCAAGGAGGGGCTAATGGTCTGTGATGAGAGTGAATCGTCTACCGTAAAGGTAACTGTGGAACTTCTTCACTCAGAAAATCAGCGACAGACCTTCACAATCAATGTGCACAAACAGATACTTGCATTCTGTGTCGTTCAGAAATCGGAAGGCAAAGGTAATTGTCCGCTCGGATCCGTCAGGCATGACGTGGGATAGGATAGCACAACCCAGACGCCGTACGGTGACGCGTTGCACGCCAGTTGAAGTGGCTTGGCGAGGTCATACTGAACGAGGACTGATGACGAGCACACTGCTTCCTGAGACTGGGTGAAGGCGGTTTCTTGCACATCCGTCCACTCAAAGGGCTCGTTGTCTCGCAGGAGTCAGTTCAGGTGTTCGATCATCGTGGACAAGTTGCCAATAAACTTGCGGTAGAAATTGAGTAGCCTGAAGTAAGAACGGAGTTCTATCTTGTCCTGCGGAGTGGGAGCTCCTTGAAGTGCTCTGATCTTCTCGTCCGTAAAGTTCATTCCCTCTGCATCGACGTTGAAGCCCATGGATGTGACTGTAGGCTCCATAAACTGCATTTTGGGCGCTTCAACCTGGGACCGGCTGCCACCAGACGAGTCAAGACAGCTGCTAGATTCACTAGGTGCTCATCGTCGCCCTCACCAGTGATCAGAATGTCATCCACTCGAGCCAAGGTGTGGGGAATATCTTGGAGGGCGTTCTTAATGATCCGCTAAAAACAGGATGGTGCTGACGCTACAATGAGAGGCATCTGGTTGTATTGAAACAATCCGACAGGCGTGTTGATCGTGGTGAACTGCTTTGAGTTGTCCTCGAGCGGTACTTGGGTGTACGTGTTGCGTAGGTCGAGCTTCGTAAATTTCTTGCCGCCTGCGAGGGTTGCAAACATGTCCTCGACGTTCGGTAGCAGATATTGGTCATCGCGTGAAGCATTGTTCACGGTGAGCTAATAATCTCCGCACAAGCGTAGACTACCGTCCAGTTTCACCACGGGGACATTGGGCACGGCCCAGTTGGTGTGCTGCACTGGCTCGAGGACATTCTCGCGTTCCAGTCGACGCAGCTCATCGCAGATGTTCTCGCGGGAGGCGTACAGTACTGGTCGATCCTTGTAGAAGCGTAGCTGGGCATCCTCGTAGACTATGATTCGCGCCTTCGGACCGGTGTAGGTCCCCAACTATTCACTAAACAAGCCGTCATGCTTATCTAGTAGCGAACCAAGTCGCTGGTGCGTCGTGGTAGACGTCTGCTCTTGCAACTGATGGATGGCGTTCCACCCGAGGTGTACTGCATGCAGCCAATTGCGTCCCAGCAGGGTTGATTCATCACCGTCCACAATCACCAGTGGTAGGCGAGTTGGTATCGTAGTTCCTGGTGGAACCTTTATTGCGACCATGATACGTCCTGCAACGGGGATTGCTGCACCAGTGAACGTCCTGAGTTGACATGCCCGTGGCTCCAGGCGTGGTCGGCTAGACTTGTCTGGCCAGGTTGCATTGCACATCGCCCGCGACATTGCGGAGACAATTGCTGCCGTGTCGACTTCCACTTCAACAGCACGTCCCTGCAGTTCTGCTGTGACGGTCATTAGAGCTGTGCATGGTGTGAGGGCAGCCGGATGGGGATGTTATACTCGTCGTTGGGGTCGCTTATTACATGTGATTAGAAGGAGGTGTTTTCCCATCAGAAAGCAGAAGAGGGAGGAAAAAGTGTTTTCTTAAGTGAGTGGCGATCGAGTAAAAGAACAAAAAAGGTTATCGGGAAGCACAGGAGTGAGGAAAGAAAGTCACTCGCGGAAGAGACTATCCTTTAGGAAAAGGAGGCGTTTTCACAACTTTGCTGCCAGTCATGAGGTGTCTTCCCGACTTTCCTTCCAGTTAGGAAAAAGAAAACACCTTTTTGTATGTTGTATCCCCGTGAAGTGCTCGTGTTCGTTGGCGCAGCCAAGTTGCTGACCAGTTAGTACGTTCTGCGTCCTCATACACGCAGAAGAATAGCCCGTTTTTTGTCAAGTCCGTGATTTCGTTTGCAGCAAAATGGTGGTCGAGACACTCTGCGTACAGAGGCCACTCGTCGACGCTGTCGTCGAAAGCTTCCAGTTTCCCAAAGGCGCTCATCATTGTTGGCACGTCGGTTGCTATCCGTGAATCCTCGTCGCCAATTTGTCACAACCCTTACCACGAGCACAACACCCTTGAGGACACGAAGCTCAGCAAGAAGTGTTGTGAACTACACAAGAGCTACACACGAGCTATGTTGACAAGGAAAGCGTAAAGGGCACCATTTTGATATACTCCGCGCATGTGTTGTAGCCTTAGGTGCGTTCGCCACATGCACGCAGCAGAGTGACGTATATCACAGTGAAGAAGAAATAAAAAGAGGTGAGGAAGCAAGTCTTGTGAGAAATGTGCTGTTTTTTTTCTTTATTTTGTTGCCTCCTAGAATACAAGGGTGACTGGGTTGTCTCTACCTTTTCTTTGTGTGTGTGTGTGTGTGTGTGTGTGTGTGTGTGTGTGTGTGTTGGTGCACAATTCAGTGAAGCTGTGTTCACCTTCTTCAGTTGTAGCGGTTAGTAATGGGATCAGGACTGTGGTTACTTATTATAGACACTCAAAGCTGACAAAATACAGACAATCTAGGTGAGAATGCTTTGAAGTTCATTTCAGGCTAGTAAGGTGGGAAGTTACTGACAATGTCATTTACCCCGCAGAATGTCTGGAGCCACCCTAGAGGCTTTTCACACCCGTAGGCATGACAACATGACAGGCTGCTACATTCTCTGGTTTTGCTGTCTTCTTGGGAGCATTGCCATGGTTGAAAGGTTGTACTCCACCTACACCCCATTCCTATTATTCTGAAGCTTGGGTAGTTCAGTTCCACACCCTCTAAAGGGTGCTCTGTCTTGTCATTCAGCGATTTTTTTCACCATTTTGTTGTTGGGGAAATAAATGGGAGATAGTTGACTTTGGTATGTGCAGTCAGCTCACGGCATGTGGCGTCATACACTGGCTTGTTATTCGATGCTTATGGGTGCTGGGTTAGGATTTGATTGTTAACTAAACGGACTTCAACCTCTCCGCTCCGACAATGTAGAACTAGAATTTACCTTGGCCACGAAGATCCTTCCAGAGACTAGGAGAATGACTCGCAGGCAGTCCCAAGCTGACCGTGATCAACATTTTTTGACCAAAAGAAGAAATGGCCCGAAAATGAATCAACAAAAAAAACTAATTATCATGACAGTGAAGCTTTCCAATAGGCTTCTTTCTAGGACGAAGCTTCCTAGATTTTCCTTGACATCTAATCCAAAATCTAACATCCCAAACAGTTTTGTGTCTCCTGCTGCACATGCGTAGATCCACTACCCACACAGATGACACATCAATGAGAGCTGTGCCCTTAAACTGGAGAGTATAGAATTATAAATTGGTCTCACAACAGCAAATTGCGTCTTCATGTTTTTTTCCATGTTTTCAATGTTGAAACTGTGGAATGGAAATAACCAATGCTTGTGTGTGTACTAGGCATTGTGATCTAGTCAGCCAACTGCCCGTTCACCTTAAGTTCAAATCCCAGGCTTTTGCTTAGCAAAGAAACGTCTAAGAAATGGGTTATTTTTAGATTCTGATAAATATTTATACAGCTTAGGTGGAACATCATTAGTGTTTCTTCATGAGGGCCATGACTTTCAGAATAGAAAGGTTGTATAGATGCCAGAAAGGTGAAGGAATTTTCTGTCCCAACACTCGATCAAGTGGATATGTCTATAGCTGAGCCTTATCGATATCTTTGGACGAGAGAAAAATCGACGAAGAAAATAAAGAAAAAGAATACTGATTGTCATGACAGTGCACCTTTCCAGAAGGCTTCTCTCTAGGACGAAGCTTCTAGATGTTCCTCGACATCCAATCCAAATTTTAAAACCATAGCATGATCTCCAACAATTTGTGTGTCTGCTGGTACATGTGTAGTCCACTACCCACACAGATAAAACGTCAACGAGAGCCGTGTGCTTTAACTGGAGAGTATAAAATTTTATACTGGTTTCAGAGCAGCAAATTGCTTCAGTCTGTTCTCTCCTTTTTCTTTCAATGCTGAGATTGTGGAATGGAAATGCTCAAAACTTGTGTCTACTAGGCACGGTGTTTTCTTTTCGGCCAAGTGCCCGTTCTGTGCAGGTTCAATCCCAGGCTTCCACTCAGGAAAGCAAAGAAACGTCAAAGAAATGGATAATTTAGATTCTGAGAAAGATTTATATAGCTTAGCTGGAACATCAGTCGTCTTTCTTCATGATAGCCATGACCTTCAGAAGACAAAGTTCGCATAGACGCCAGAGAGGTGAACAGGTTTTCTGTTGCAACACTTGATCGAGTGTGTGTTTATAGCTTTTTGATCTTGCTGAATGCCGCCGTCTGATGAAAGGCAAAGGATAGTTGAAAAGAAATTGCCCGCCTTGTGGGCACCTGATTACGAACCCAGGTTAGGGCTTCGGTTTTGACTTGTGTCCAGGTTGAAGGGATTCGATTTTTGTTGGAGGTAATTTCTTACCTGGGATTGGTTTGTTTAAACCTGCAAATATTGATGGAAATTTCTAGAGCAGCGGAAAACTTCTCCTCTGAGAGCTTGTTGGAATCAAGCACAGTAGCCCGAGGGGCATTTTACCCATAGTTTGGGTCAGTTTTCCTGGATCAAATTCAGTGCTGAAGTTTTTTTTAATTCATTAATTCTTTATGTAATTTTCAATCTGGGAATTGATGTTGACACCACTTTCTTCTGTGTAATACTGTGATGTTGGACCTCTGCCAAAAGCTTTACATTGCTGGTTGAGAAGAACTGCATAAGTTTTCACGTTTGTGCCTGGCCAAGGGGCTTTGAAGGCGTGCTTAGTAATGTTGTCCTTTTGTTTTCCTTTTGCAGATGTGAGCCCTTCCCAACTTCTGAAGAGTCCGATGTCAGGAAAGCTCTTACGGCCACCTGAAATGGTCACTGTGAAGTGACATAGAACAGCTTCTTCTTATTCTTCATCATCTTTTCACCTCCTTTTTCTCCTCTTCCTCCTCCTCTTGATCCTTTTGTATTTGTTAATGGTGTTTGTTCAGACATTGGAACAGCTTCTTCTCATTCCTCAGCTTTTTGCCTCCTCCTCTTCTCGCCTTCATCCTTCTTCTGTTGATCCTTTTTGGAACAGCTTCTTATTTCTTCATCTTTTTACCTCCTCTTTCTTTCCCATCATCATCGTCCATATGTATTGTGTTCCCAATTTGTTTTTCTCTTTAGCATGTTTTCAATCTGAAAAGGTCTTTTGAAATCTCAGCTTTCAAACGTGTTTGACCAGCTTTCAAACATGTTTGACCTGATTTGAACAGGGTCTGAATGCTTTTCAATCGTGGTTGTGCGTGTGATTTTTTCGCAACCAGTGCCTAACCAGTGAGGGATGAAAATGTGCTAAGCAGTGGGACGCATCCTACGGCTTTGAAAAACGTATCACGCTTTTCAAAGTCGCGGTGCTGGCACCGAGTGATTACGCGAGAATGGCGGCAGTTTCAAGTTTGAACTCCGTGACGTTGGCATCTGTACGCACGTCGATTCTGTGTCTTGCATTGGGCAGTTCGCCTGGTAGATCTAGATCTACCTACTGTAGACTACTGTCAGAGCGAGAGAGCTGCTTGCTGTTGTTTGTGTTGTTTAGTCTGTTGGCCATGCGAGGATGTCAATTTGGATTCGGAGAGGTCGTCGTTCGTTGTCGGGGCGGGCGAACTTAGACGATTTTAGAGAGAGGGTCCGCACCTTTCGGCTGACTGACGAGGTGTTTGATCGCTATCGCCGATTGAAGAAGACAGGAAAGTACAAGTGAGACGATGTGCAGGAGCACCTAGCGGAGGTGTTTCCCTTAGGAGGTGTTTTCATGGTACACCTCAGTTAGGAAACTTGAGGTGTTTTCTTGATCTTGGGGACCTCTCTTTGGCCCGCAACGGCAATCCTCCCCGCAGTAAGGCATGGACACCCCCCGACAAGTAGAACCATCTCTCGGGCTGCGCCGTTGAGATGTATTCCGGCAAGAGCACTGATCAAGTGGTAATTCCGTAAAAAAGAAAAAACTACATCTGCACCTGATGAAGATGAGACCTTACCAAAACCTCACAGTGGTTTTCTTCACGGCCTGTGGAACAGGATTGGCCAGAGTACCCACGCCCGTCGAACGGGATCTCGAACAGGAGCGAGAACATCTTACCCCTTCATCGTCGGCGACGACAACGATGTCGTTCAAATCGTCAAAGTCCGACAAAGGCGACGAGGATGATGGCGACGACGACGATGATGAACACATAGTTTGATGAGTTGGGAGAAGACAGGGTGGAAGACAACACTCACCACACAAGTGCACCATTGGCTTCACAGGTCTTACAGTTTCGATCACACGTTTGAAGTTCGCGCGCTGCGTGAAAATTTACCTCCACGCGTGAACCACACGTAGCCTAGAGCAATAAATAATCTTTTGGCAAAAAATAATGGAGTCGCAAAAGCGTCGCAATGTCCCTTTAAAATGTAAGAGTCGCCACAATATGTAAGCGGCTTAAAATGCACAGTAAGTCACCACATATGTAAGCGGCTTAAATGTAAGAGTCACCACCATATGTAAGCGGCTTAAATGTAAGAGTCACCACCATTTGATAAGGGATGAAAATATAACTTTCAGGGTTGAAAATGTAACATGTCCCTCTGTATATAACGGGGATGAAAATGTAACTTTTCCCGCATACGCGCTAGGGATGAATATGTAACTTTTTGCTTCGGAGGCAGGATAGAAATGTAACTTTTGTGAAATAAAAATGTAAGTGTCCGCGTATATGAATGTAGGTTCTTCTCCTCCTCCTCCTTCTTTTTTTCTTCTCCTTTTTTTCCTTTCTTTGCTTTTTTCTCAACAGTGTTGGCTCTCTTATCGTTTTCTCCTTTTAGTCATAAATGTCTGGTGGTATGTAGCATGCAATATTTGTATGTACTATTTAACAGTCGTCTGCATTTTTTTCTGTCATGTATTTTGAGTTACCCTTAAGTATATAATAGTAACCGAGACCGAGATTGTAAAATAAAAACGAGGTCGAGGTTACTATTATGCTTAGAATTTACCAGACCTTTAGCATGTTTTAGTGAACACATTCAGTGCTGCTAGCGCGAACACATTCGGTGCTCAAGTCAACTTGCAGCATTGATTGTAAAATTTCTGTATTTCTGCACACACTTGCAATTGCTGACGACAAAAAGGAGTTTTTATTCAGGAGTTCTTATGAAGTTTTTATTCAGGAGTTTCTATTGCAAAATACAAACCAGTTTGGGTATCTGGAAAATGACTGTAGGTGCTTCTGAGTAAATTCTAACTTCCTTCAGTTATCTCAAGATATGGATGAAGAAGAGATTTATTTTCTAGTTCAGGTTCGCTATGAAATTCACGAGTGAAATGCTGAGCACTTTCAGGTGAGATGGCCAGGCAAATATGGATGGATCTCTAGCATGCTACCAATTGAGCCCAGTGCCACTTGCAGCCAACAACTTTGGACAGAACATCCAGAAGTTGGGCCAAAATTAAAACAACATTTTGTGCAGTGTAGCACACGTCTTAGCCACCCATGGATTCAGCTGCCAAGCTGTGGGGTTTGATCACCAGGCTAAGGAATACACGTGTCCCTGCTGCATTGGGCATCCAGGCATAATTCAATGTGTCACATTCGAAATAGGCTGTGTGAAAAAATTCCCCACTGCATGTGGTATGACAGAAGTTTGCATCTGAAGAGCTGTGGTGAAACTTCAGCATCACCAAGTGCAAAAATTTTGCAACATTGCCAAGTGCAAAAATTTTGAATGATTGAAACATAAACTATGTAT
>JAOWAR010148289.1:0-11595 GCA_028571005.1 Clathrina lutea | reverse complement strand
CTTCGTCATAACTCAATCGCTACCTACTGGATAGACTACAAATTTTCTACATCACCTCCTTAATCATAGACCTAAAAACTGGTGCTAGGAAAAGTCGATTTTCTTCCTCTATCGCAAGTTATTTTAAACTGAGCAAACGTATGTATGCCCAAATGTGGCTCATTTCTTTCCACCCTTATATTTCATGTTCACAGTGGTTTTCAAAAAATCCGAGATACCGTATTTTGGAGCAGCAAGAAGAGAAGCAATCCCCAAAAGGCAGTGGTTATATCATGCAAAATGAAGTGACAGTGGTGAACTAAAATTTTGAGCCACCATTTTTCTTTCCATCATAACTCAGTCCAAGCAACAGGTATCATAATCTAGATTTCAACATTCATCTACTTGATAGGTTATGTTTACATTGCACAACTCAAAAATGTATGATGGACACAATCAGACAGATAGCAAAGGGGGTAGAACTACCCTTAAGCCAAGATTTGAAAATCTGAAATAAAAGTTCAAGTAGCACTCAGTCTGGGCGAGAAAAGACAAGCCGCATGGGTTTTAAAGCTGGTGGAATACAACGTTTTGAACATCAGCTTGAAATCGCAACTAATTGTAATGGCCTTTTTCAACAGTGAATACGCAAGATGGCAGCATCGAACCGTTTAGTGTAATTATTTTTAACCACACTGCAACTGACTGTAAATACCATTAAACTGAGTGTTTTGGCATAATGGCATTCAAGTCATGCAGCCCGCTTAAACGCCAGGACTGCTACACCGTGAATGATACCACTCAATGACGCCAATGATTCCATGGGTGCCAAACATCCTATTGTGCGCAGTCCATTATATCTTACTTAAGTAATTCCGACTGTTGCTTTACGGAGGCAAGCACTGATTTTCCATGCAGCATTTCCACACATACCCAGCACACGACTCACCTGAATCGACAACTGCGCACATTGACGTCGAACGAACCGTTCACGTACAGAGAAGCGGGCAGGTGTCCAGAACACGCACAGTTCTCAAAGTCCACCCCTTCGATCGTAGCACCCCGAACGCCTTCCAGCCCCAGCAACGGTAGGCTTCTTCTTAGGTCCAAGCTTTCGCAGGCGATCGTGCTCGAGTTTCCAATAATGTAGACATTAGTGTCGCCGGGACGAAAGCTGATGCTGCTGTTTCCAAACATGATTTGTCGTCCAGAGTTGAGCCGAAACACGAAGTTCCATTCTCCCGTCGTCGGCTTCGGAGGAAGCCACCCGTCCGGCAATGAGCAGTTTGAGAAGAGGTCTGTGGTAGCGAGGTACACCGAGCTTGTGTCTTTTACCCAACCGCAATGTCCAAGCAGGAGAGTTCCGTGAAGGCCCTCACAGGGGGCCACGACGAAGATAAGCAAACCGATGAACAGCTCGGTCTTCATCTTTCTCTTCAGAGCTCGATTGTAGTTGGTCTAAGATAATTTTGAGCTTTGGCAAGAGTGAGCTAAGGCTCTGTGCGGACAGCCTATTTTGGACGTGCGGCCGAACAATGGCTGCGCCGGCCCGGGTCGTGTGCAAAGCCGCGCACGCCGCGGCCGCAGCGCCTCGCGTAAAAAGGTCAAAAGCTGGGAGGCCCGGTGAAGGAGGGCATACACATACTCGTCCGATCTTGAAGGAGTCCGACGTCTGGATAGGCAGAAGACGGCGCAGGTGAAATACAAGGTCTTGCAACATTTGACGTTGCAGTTAATTTTCTTCGATCGCAATGAAACTCCTCGCTGTTGCAATATCTTTGTTGCTTTCGTGCACGCGTTGCGCAGCTGCGCGCAATGACACGAGTGATAGCCTGCCAACGAACATCTGTGTCAGTCTGTCCAGCGACTTCTGCGATACTATGCCTTTCGGGTACAATTTTTCTCAACTTGCCGATGCCCTCGAACACGTGAAAGTTACGCGTTTGAGCAATGTCAACGTGCTCCTTGCTGGCGGCGTGCATGTCTTGGACAAAGTAGTTCTTTTGAATAGCACCTCAGCTATCTCGATCGGCCCGGCTCCTTCAAACGGCAGCGACGGCGAAACGGTGATTACGTCCGGTGGCAAAAACGCTGGCATAGTGTTTCTCAACTGTTATAGGGTGAGAGTGAGGGGTGTAACGTTCGAGGGAAGCGGTCCTAAGTCACCGCTGCTGTGGTTCAACTTCTCATCAGTGGTTCAGGTGATCGATTGTACCTTCAGGTGAGGGACACATGCAGTTTACCTCACTTCTTCTCTGGACTAGGCTCTGTCTCTGGCTCTGTCTCTGTTTTAATCTCTGTCTCTGCCCGTGCCCCTGCCCCAATCCCTGACACCGAGCTAGACCTGCCCCTGTCCCTGTCCGTTCCTCTTCCGTCTCCCTCCCTCTCTCTCTCTCTCTCTCTCTCTCTCTCTCTCTCTCTCCTGTCTATCTTCTGTCCTTATTGTTGTCCATTGGTGCGCCCGTCCATCCGTCCGTTCATCTCTCTCCTGTCTATCTTCTGTCCTTATTGTCTTCCTCTCAGTTTATTCTCGGAGTCCTTCTCTCTCCTCTCTCTCTCTCTCTCTCTCTCTCTCTCTCTCTATCTATCTCTCTCTCTCTCTCTCTCTCTCATTATCTCTCTTTCTCCCTCCCTAACTCTACCTTTTGGTAGAGAAAAGGTGCCACATTCAAAACAGATCAACAGGAAGTTCAAAGTTCAGAGTTTAACAGCTTCTTTGGTCTTTGCTTGTATGTCTGTGGATTCTATGCTATCACTGATCGTAATTCTGTTTTTTCAGTTTAAGTCGTTCTTTCGTTTGCTCTTTCCACAGAAACAATCTTGTGGTATCCCTTTTCCTCTACCACACAGTTGACGTCACTGTCTTAGATTGTTCGTTTATAAACAACACAGCACACTTACTGACCCCTTCATGTGTTGACGCAAACACCGGAACTGCAGGGATTGCGATTATCTTGGGAAAAACCTCCACACGAGGGCATGGATTTCTTTTGAGAAATATCCACTTTGAGAACAACTCTGCTCTCATGGCCGGCCAAGCTATGCTAAACTATAGAAAGGATGTAGATTGCCACCACCCTGGTGGAGGTCAGGGAGGAGCACTTAGCATTAATTTCTGCTGTGGGACAAATACTGTGGAAGTCCTGCTGGAAAATGTGACGTTTTTGAGGAATATGGCAACACAAGGAGGTGGACTCTATTTCGGTGTAGGGAGTCATGTTTCTCGAACCGCAATAAAAATCAACAACACCGTCTTTGGAAGGAACAGAGCTGTGTCTGAGTCCTCAACGTATGGCAATGGGGGAGCGATATACTACAGGGTCTGGATGACAGACAGAGTTCTAACCCTAAACAGGCACGACCCTTCCCTTCCAAAACTCTTCAACGAGTTTGTCGTTGGCAACAGTCGGTTTATAGAAAACTATGCTGGAGGGAGCGGAGGAGCTGTTAACATATTCTCGTCCTGCGATTTGAAGTGGACAAGCTATCGCATTGACGATGCAGGGCTAAAACTTGACGGAAATGGCCTCACATTTAAGGACTGTCTGTTCAAGGGAAATCGAGCTGTTCGGAATGGAGCTGCCATTTACAACATTGGGGAAGTGATGTATGGTCTTTGGCCAGCCTACTTGCTCTTGAATGGCGTGTAAGTAGCTTTGAGACACTCTAGCATGTAATACATACGTCAGACAAAGCATGGGTGTCAAGCTTCAAATCAAGCAACCTAGGTTTAAAAGGCAGCATGGATCTTAAGTGCTCACATGCACAGTCGTGCTTCCTTTGATGCAAAAAATGCATGTAACTTGAAGGAGGATGAATACTTTTTTTTTATCTTACAGGTGAAATGAGCAATAATAGCATTCCCAGCCAGATCATGCCAAGGAGCCTGCATTGACCTTTTGTGAATATCGATGCACCATTTTCTCTAGGACACACACACACACACACACGCACACACATGCAGATATCACCTCCTGCTCATCCTTGTCTACCTTTACCCACTCCATTGATTCTTTCTTTGCCTCTGACTTCTACTCCTTTGGTCTTCCCTCATAGTCCATTAGACATCTTTAAATCTCCTTTTCCCTATTTCTTGGAGAGCTCCCAGATTAGTCTCTTGCTGTTAGGCAATCCTAATAAATATGATGATGATGATGATGATGATGATGATGATGATGATGATGATGATGATGATGATGATGTGTATGCATGCATGCACCACACATGCGTGTACTCACATACAGCTCACTGGGGAAAGCCACTTACCTTGTGCACAGCAACTAAATACACATACAGCGTCATAAGAAATGAAAATTTACTGAAGAAAAAACTGCTGCGTGCTACACCTAGATCAGTTCTCTTTCCAATCAGAATTTCTGGGAACGTGTGAGGATAGCAAATTTGACAGTAACAAGATCAAATGCATGTCATATAACTCTGGGATGCTTCAGACAGAGCGTGTCCTTGTTGTTGCCTCTGCAGTCGCTTTGAAGAGAACTTTGTGCCAAACGGCGTCGGGACTATATTCAGTCTTCGCAGCGCAGTCATGGTGATGGGCCATGGGCTGCACATGGTCAACAATAGCAAGACAGCCATCTATTTGCATACAGCGCCACTCTTCTTTGGCCAAGACACCTTTGGATACTTCTATGGGAACACAGGTGGGGAGGTTATGTTTGTTTCAAGTCAATGTAAAGAAACACCTCTTCACAAGGTGATCAGCTCAAGTTTGAAAAAAGTCGAACGATTTTTTCGCTGAAGCCTCCATGGTGACCGCCATATTATAATGTTTGGCTGTGGTTGATCAATATGATTCACGCTCGATGCCAATTAAAACCAATGGATCTACCTGGATATCGATGGGTTAATTTCAGAACGATATCTTGAACAAGCTAATTAAAGAATTGATCAAGCTGTTCTTGCCTGTCATCTACAGTCTAACCAAAGTTCATACCTTCACTCACACTCTGCTGCCTTCACTGGTCCTATTCTGCCTTCGCTTGCCATCGCTTGTCTGTGTTTGCCTGCAGTTGTCTTCAACTGGTTGGAGTGGTCTCAAATCGAACAATTTGCCTTTAGACTCCTTCCACAGGGACCATCACTTCTCCACTGCAACTTTTACTCACCCCTTCCTTTCTTCAAGCGCTTGAAGAAAGGCTTCAAACGCTCTTGCTCTAATCAAGACATACTATGGAAGAAATTTCAATCGACCTATAAATTTGACTTGCTGTTGGATTGAAGAGTGTTGAAAACATCTCAATCAAAAACCTACTGTGCGGTAAAAGTTCAAAGTTCAAAGCCCTCTAATGTAGTTGCTTGTGCCTCTTTGCTCTCAGGTGATTCTGGAGGAGCCATTTTTCTTCTTGCTCCATCCCGCCTCTACCTCTACAAAGGGTCAAAGGTGTTGTTTGAACGCAATCATGCCACGTACAAGGGAGGAGCCATCTTTGTCCAGACAGCTGATGGGCTCGGAAAGGACGACTTCGAATATCAGAATCCCCGCTGCTTTCTGAAATATGTTAACAATTCTGGTCATTACATCAAACCTGATGAATGGGAGGTACGAAATTGCACAAGGCAATATAAGAATAATTTTATGACTTTATCTTATAATTGTCACGCTGTTGATGATGATGAAAAGAGCAGGAAGGCTGATTCCATACCTACTTCATGTATTCTTCAATGCTTGTCTGCACCGTACTTACAGCGACCTTTTTTAAGAAGCCCCTTCGTTTTTGTGGAGGATTTTTGCCTGACTTCACTTTATTCAATGAAGAAAACTTCATTAGAAAAATGCTCTGAACTGAGAAAAAAAACAGTCGAAATAAAGGAAAAGGAAATGTTTCGACGCTCAGCACCATCCTCAGTTCATAATCCCGCCAACGAATTCTGTAAAATTCACCTCTTGCATCTAGCACATAGGACTGGCTCTTTTCTGTGCTCATCATTTGCCTACGTGCTTAAGTGCATGTAAAGCTGCCAGCTGTATTGATGGAACCAATTGGGTTGCAACCGTTGACAAACTTCATGCATATGAAAGATTTGCCACCATTAGGCCTTTCTGACCACCAGTTGGAGAAGTTTAACCTTACAGGAACATCAAAGAAAAGAAAATCAAAAAATGAAACCAACTCCAAAGGCGAAGTAAGTGTGACCCTGAAGTTGTGAATTGTCGGTCATGCATGCATTCAACCACAATGTTAAACATCTTTTAGCAGAAGCACAGTGATAACGCTTGTGTTGTCAACTACATGAACAGGCCAGGGAGCAGCGGCATCTAAACTCTGCGAAGCAACAAATTGAACAGCGACACCAGTGTTCAGCAACCGCTACGCTAAGTTGTAGCTATTGAGCCAGCCAGAACTCACGTTTAGAATTGTCAGCACAATCAAAATACCGGGCTGCGTCTGCGCATCAAGAAAGTACTCGTGTCAAAATGTGCCCTATGTGTTAAGACAGGCACAGTCTCTGAGCAGATTGATCAATATCAGGTGTTATCACTGAGTTTGACCAAAATCCTTTGCGTACAATCCCTGTAATTACGGCCGTCGTTTTCGTCAAGAAACTGGGGAGTGAAGGTGACTGAAGAGAAGTTGAAGGCGTTTTTGGAGCAAGCGAAGACAATTGGGGATGAGCGAATGTTATAGAGAGCCAGCGAAGAGCGCTTTAGGTGGCGCATTGCTAAGTCAACAGATGCTCCCCGTGATTAAGGCCATTGGAAGTACTAGAAGGCAGCAGGTGTGCAAAGACAGGATCAGGCGTGCGAAGGTTGCGATAGACCGCATCAGGGCTCGAATGAAGGCACAAAATCGAAGCTCGGGTGTTCAAGAACGAACAAGAATGGCTTGATCGATAACTTTGATTCCGAACGTATTAGTCGATACCTCATCAATCGCTTGCTTGATTTGTAAATATCGAGAGATATCACGCATAGCCTAACTTGATCAAACACAGTCACACATTGCCATATGCTGGCCATCAAGATACTTCAACTGGCCCACAACACCCGCCACGAAAACCTTGGACAGGAATTCTTCCACCACCACACTTCACACTTCACATTTCATACTACAGAATCCTCACATTATCACCGCTATTGAGCACATATAGTCTGTCACACCGGCCTGTCAGTATCACTGACTTATACTTAATGGGATGTGTTGTTTCCACTTAACTCCAGTATCCTTCACATCCCACATTTCACATTCCAATTCAATGTGCAGCCACACTCGGACCCTGCCTGAACACACAAAAAGGCCCGTCTCCGCACATGCGCACCAGATGCAAGTTGTAAACGTCACAGAATTCGTTAAGAAGTTCAAACTCAGAGAACGGCATATAGGTAAAATGCCAAAACGTTCTGATTTTGCTTTTCACCTTTTCCATTCACCCTAAGAGGCTTTTGTCTGAGAATGCTCTCTTCAATGTGTGCATTTGGGTGAATTCAAAAATGTCATTATTCCTTCTGAAAAGACTTCAGTTTATATGTCCATGCATAACATGAAACACTACCTTCATCCTTAAGGGTAGTTCTACCCCACTTGAGGACGGATTTCACACTTTTCCTTTTTTTTGCTGAAAAGTGCCCGAAAAGGGATGAAGTTTCTGTACTGTAATGCTCTTGCCAGAATTTCGTCGGCAAGTTCGAGAAATTTCCATTGATGCCCGAGGATTTGAAGCCTCAGGCTACAAAGGCGGGAACTTCAAACCCTGTTTTTTTTTCTAAACCTGGTTCTCTCAACTTTACTTCGTGATAACTCAGTCGCTACCGACTGAATAGACTTCAAATTTTCTACACCACCTCCTTAATCATAGACCTAAAATATGGCTTCAGGAAAAGTTGATTTTCCCCTCTATCTCAAGTTATTTTAAACTGAGCAAAAGTGTGTATGCCCACATATGGCTTACTTCTTTCCACCCTTATATTTCATGTTCACAGTGGATTTCAAAACATACGGGACACGGTATTTTAGAGCATCAAGAAGAGAGTCAATCCCCAAAATGCAGTGGTTTCATCATGAACAAATGAAGTGACAGCGGTGAACTAAAATTTTGAGCCGCCAGTTTTCTTTCGCCATAACTCAGTCCAACCAACAGGTATCATAATCTAGATTTCAGCATTCATCTACCGGACAGGTGGTCTTTATACATTGCACAACTCAATAACTGCGCTACAGACATAATCAGACAGATAGCAAAGGGGGTAGAACTACCCTTAATTTTTCTTGCCTACAATCTTCGTGCAATGACATCTGATAGCAAACAGCTTGATAGGAATGAAAAATCAGGACTTTTAATTCCCTGGGACCATTGAAAACTGCCTTGCAGGCAAATGTCACATTTTGGGCCAATGAGGCTGGAACAGTTGGAGCAGCAGTTTACGCCACCAGCCTTTCAACATGCCAGTGGGTGAGGCAGGGACAGAATGGAAAAAGCTTCAACTCAACACTGTTCATGAGACAAAAGGGAATATTCTTCTACCAGTAAGTAAACTTAACCACTCGTCTGCTCATAGTGGGAGTCAAAGGTACATGTAGGCATGCTTGCTTCGGCGTATGTACTGATGGATGCCTGTGTTGTGAGGTGTATGACTGAATTATTGAATAATTGAATGTTCGGTGAAAATTAGTTGGATAGATCCCACGAAGTAAGCATAGAAGACGTTTCACTGCATGGTCTTTTTCCGCTCCAGGTTGGAGGTGCAGATGGTCACACTTGAAGGCTGTTTCTCATGCAGATTCATACACCGTATAAACCCATCAGAATATACTGTATAAACCTATCAGCATTTACTGTGTTAACCTATCAGCATAATTTATGCTGTATAAACCTATCAGCATATACTGTATAAACCTATCAGCATATACTGTATAAACCTATCAGCATATACTGTATAAACCTATCGGCATATACTATATAAACCTATCAGCATATACTGTATAAACCTACAGGATATGCTACATAAACCTATCAGCACATACTGTATAAGCCTATCAGCATATACTGTATAAATTTATCAGCATAATAAACCTACAGGATATGTAAGAGCAAGTCAAATCAATAAACTTTTGTAGTAACATGAGACAAAAAAAGTGCCACAAACTCATCGGTGTGCCAAATTTGGGCAGAACGGACCCAGCCCCTGGTTTGTGGTGGGTTGTGCATATTCCTCTTTGTAGTTACTTCATTGAAAAATTATGTACATTTTGCAACAATGCAACACTTACACAGAAGACAAAAGTCAAGTGACATTCTCTATGCAATGGCTTTAGACCTCAGTCAGCAGTAATGGGCTTTGGCTATACCGCTTTAGTCTTTTGATTTTGTGTGCATGCATGTGTCCGGAATCTTTATGTTTATGTGTTTCCATGATGTTGTGCGTGTCTAGATGTGCTTGATCACCTTCTGACAGGAACTTTCCTTGTTCTCCTCAGAGACAACACAATTCAGAATGGGAAATACGCCGACAACCCTCGTGTTGACATTGCCACAGATCCTGCTGATCTCGCAGTCAAAGTTCCTGAGGTGAATGGAACACTGATAGTGATGGCAAAAACAAAAATTACTTTGAACTTTGAACACTGAGAATAGTTTCAACCTTCAGGCCATTGAGCTGGAACAGGGCTGAACATGCGTTTGAGCTTATGCGTGCGCCAAATTCAAAGTGAAAAAGTCCAATGTTCTTTCTTTTTTCAAATTTAAAAGAAAAAAAACAATCAATCGTACGAAATATATGTGAGAACATTTGATTAACGCACTTTCAAGGCATGGGTTGTTGCAGATTGTTGCAGCTGAGCCTGAGATCACTTGTCACTGTACACAGTTCAGCCGCCGTGCACAGTTCAGTCACCGTACAAAGTTCAGGCATCACACACAGTTCAGTCACCGTACACAGCTCAGTCAGAACCCGTAACTTAAGCTCGGATATTTGACAAAGGAAAAATGACGAGCATCCACCAAGAGAGAACCTGAGAAAGAACTGATACGGGTGCCAGTGTGACACGTCCAATGAACTGTTAACTGGGCTAAAAGCACGCAGGCTTTTGTGCCACCAGTGGTAATCATTTTCCATTGAGGGCTGCATGCAAGAATCTCAAAAGATTGGTTGGTGAATGCCTCCGATGGGCGGAATAGCTAAAATGGTTGCATGCCCCTCTTGAAGGATTAATCATTTGACTGGTATGTACTTTGGTTTGCTTTTAGGAAATGACTGGAAGGCCCGGTGTCTTCGCAGGTTTTCCGTTTTATTTCAACATCAGTGTAACTGATCAGCTGAACAACCCAAGCTGGGCTGTAATCAACCTCTATGACCTGCCAAAAAACATAACAGTAAGAAAGAGCATGAAAGAGAGAGAGAGAGAGAGAGAGAGAATCATCATATGCTTTGAAAGGGTCTCCTAGCCTATTTTGGAAGACATGATGGATCCTCCTTAGCCTTACTCTGAGCCAAAAGTGAATTGATCTGCATCATGTTCAGCTGATAATTAAAGAGAATCATCTTCCATGCTGCCTTTCCTCCCTGTCTTTCATGTCCTTTCTCTTTCTCTCTCTCTCTCTCTCTCTCTCTCTCTCTCGCTCTTTTCAAAGGATGTGCCACTGGAGTTCCATCCAGCTCAAATGCAAGTCATGCAGCTCGGTCAAGACATGGACCTGCCCCCACAGAGGATCGACGCAAACATAACATTTTCATCAGCTAAGGAGACTGGCTCAACAATCTACGAATCAAACATGCGCACCATATCTGTTGCCAGCATGACAGATACTTTCATGGTTAGTGTGACACACCATGGAACTGATGTATTTGTAGACTTCACAATGGTGTTGATATTAATGGAATACAATGGGCACTACACTTGGCTTGGGCAGGCAACAGTGCCATTAATACGGACAAGTTGATTCTAAGGATGCTTTCTGTCGTGTCTAGTCCCACACCCTGAGAATCATCACTTGCTTCAAGAGAGAGAGAAAGTAGAAGACAACATGGAAGAACTTCCAGCAAGAGGAGAAGAGCCATCGTGCGAGCTCGTGCGCACGATTAGGATAAACTACAATCGCCATGGTTACCATAGTAACATTTACCAGTACAACATCACATCTCCTCCCTTCTTAAAATTGACACCTCATACTGAAAATATGAAGTACCTGTATGAACACTAGCTATTACTACCCATGCAATAATTAAACAATTGTTAGTGTCACATCTGCTCAATTAACCGAGATGGCTTGACAATTGTGCGCACCGAACGTCACAGAACAGGTGACACCGTGGCAGCACCTGGTGGACTACCTTCCTTGTCCACCACTGCCTCTTTTGAAGGTTCTGTTGCTGGTAACTCTTCACCTGCTGACTTGGTCGCTGAGATCGCTGGACATGCTTCACCTGCCGACTCGCTGGGCAGGCTTGTTCATCCTCAGTTGTAGACTTGGCTGCTGGAATAAGCCTGTCTGGTGTTGCTTCGCCTGACAACCATATCGAGTTGATCTGCCCGCCACGGCGAACTTTTCGATCCGGGTACTCGAGCATGCGCATAGGCTCTGTGCGGCCGCGAAATCATGTGTGCACCTCTCAGTGCGACGCGCGCCGCGCACGTAGGGTTGCATGCAATGTTTGTTGAC
>JAOWAR010148278.1:0-11596 GCA_028571005.1 Clathrina lutea | reverse complement strand
TGTTGCATCCAGGCTCGGAAAAATACGACAAGCCTACAAAAACACATGAAAACGGCTCTTGGCAAAGAGAACGGCAGCAAAAACAACATCACTCATGGCAGAGTGAGTGAGAATCCATTCCAGGCAAAGCCAAAAGATATTGGAAAAAGCGAAAAAAGCGATGCGGCCATGGAATATGACAAAGCATCAGGCAAAAACGGCTGGCTTGAAAAACAAGACAAGAGTCTAGTGACAACAACCTTCAAAGTCTGGATGAATAGCACCTGACAAACTAGATGAGAAAAAAGGCTCAAAAGCAGCACAAAAATGAAAGGTCAACTGAGTGTGCAAGTCTGGCACTACCACCTTAAAGAGTTTCCTGGTAAAATGAACAAGGGGTTCTCTAGAAGGCTGAGTCAGCTGTACAACTGTCCACATATAGGCGATGCCTAAGCTTGAATCTTTTCATAGGTAGGTTCACCGTCACCGCCATCTCCCCCTTTCTGGGCTGCACCGAGAGATGAGACGTTCTTAGCATCTACCATCCCATAGGCAGGGTTGTCAGTTAACATTGAGCTGCCCAGGTTAGGTGATGCAGACTGCATATTTTCCGCCACAGGATCAGCTCCAGTCACCAGAAGCTTGGATTTGCTCCTTTCGTTTGATCTGCGGGCACAAACAACCAGTTTCTTGGCCCTAAAGTGGCAGAGGAGGCTAGCGACCATTGCTCCAATCATGAAGGTTGACACCGATGTAATCGTTGCCACCATCACAGTATTTGAACCTAAAGAAGCAAGTTGAACAAAAATAAGAGAAAGGACATAGATGAACAAGCAGGAGGCGAGAAAAAGAAAGAAAAAAATTTCCATGTCATTGTTCAAGTTAATGAGCAGTAACTGGAGTAGAAAGAGCATAAGGGCGAGCACGGACTTCCTGCATGATCATTATTTACACAGTGAAAGGGGCAAAATCTACTCTGCTCAGCCATTCGGCCAAGTTTGTTTAACAACTTTGCAATTTTTGCTGAGCGTATGAGAAGCTTAGAATGTGCCACTCCAATTGTGCTTAGCACTCATGATCCAGAATTGCAAATTGATTTCGATCTTTAGTCAATCAATTTTTGGGATAAATTGTAAAATGTGAGGTCAAGGTCACCTTTCTTCAATATCCAAGCGGAGTTTCTACCATTATAATCATTTTAAACACTCACCCAACCCCCAGTCAACTGTGTCCATGCAGTGGGCAATGATGGGTATGTTTAGGTACTTTCCAACTACCGACTGAAATAATTTTGCTCCTCTTGGCCAATTTTTCTATTTCGGGAATTAATTTTCACACTCCATTTTGTGGAAGGGAATCAAATCACCTTGAAGAGTCCAACTCCTGGTGTAAGCCAGAACTTTATCCCCGATTCCATTGGTTGGCGAGGAACTTCAAATCATTTTTGTATAAGACAATAGATACTTATTGTTATTGTGAAGGGTTTTCTTGCTAAAAACAGGTGCCCTATCAGGTTTGAGACAAACATAGAAGAGATTCCAATGATAATTGTGTCACTGTCAGATTTCTCCTTTGAAAGCCTAACTTCTCACGGCAAGCTTTGATCTGTCACCGTGATCGTTTCTTTTGATCAGGACAAAATTTTTCAGGGTCTGTTCTCTTAATGCTATAACAAAAGTGAATTCATCATTGCATGTGTATCCTTCAGAACTGAAGTGGAATATAAAATGTCGAAGACAGTGTTTCTGGTGGCTCGAAAAATTTCCTCTTAGTAGGTGGGATGATAATGTTGTAAAGCAAGAGTCTTTTCATCAGAACACACGAAGAGGATACGCGTTGCTCTCCAATTTTGGTGTCCACACTACCGCGCATAGGCAGTCCTAGATGATTGGTCTTTTAGAAAAGATTACTGTCAAAAGCTTTTTTTTAAGGCATGCAATGGCATATTGGGTTGTACTGAAGCAGCCACATGTTTAAGAGCGTGCTGGTTCTCAGGAGCAAGGCAACCCTAATGATATCATATTCCTGAAGCTAAAGAAAACTATACCCGATTTCTTCCCAACGTTTCTTTCGAAACAATAGAAAGATGGGGATTTTTCCTCACCATTGCTAACAAACGGTTAGATCTCAAGTTTTATCATGAGCGCTTTGCATGGTTGTACTTCAGACGAGGCTCTTTTGTATGCATGAAGCCATGCCCAAGATTTCACTTCACCCACGTACGATGATAAAATGTGCACTAAATGTTTATATTGATACCATATGTTCCAGAAAAGAGAGAAAAAGAGAGAAAACAATCCGGTCGCCCAACTACACCACTTGTCTACCTTTGCAGGACAGCTTGCCTCTCTTCCCCGCAAGTTGTGATCGAACCATCTACGAGCCCCTGGTCTGTGCCAGTTGTGTCAGCTAAGAGGAAGGACGAAACAATGCGGTTCCGTATGGACAACCGCAGGTTGAACACCATCACAACTCCCGATCTGATTTTGTTCCCACGAGTGGATGAACCATCCGATCCCGTGGTTGAGGCAAAGTACTTCTCTACCCTTGATCTCTGTGCCGGCTGTCATCAATTACCTGTGGTCAACGCAGAGCGAACGAAGACCGCCTTCACAACGGTACACCTGATGGGCAATATTAGCTTACCATGATGCCATTCGGTCCCTGAAAGGCCCCAGCTTCCTTTCAGAGGTTTATTTCCGTAGTACTGTAGGGTCTGCAGTGGCAATTATGCATCATTGCCAAGCCATAGAGCGCCTTGATACCGTCCTAACAGGGCTCGCCAAGGCAGGTGTAGAAGCCGCAAGACATTCCTCTTCAAGTATAGGAAGTGGGGTTTCTCAGCTACATTGCCTCATCCGCAGGCATCGGGACTGACCCACGGGAAATCGAAGCCCGTCATGGCTGGCCTCAACCACCATATACAGTGAGAGGGGCAATCCTTTCTGCGAGTTCACCAGCCAATATCAACACTTCATGGACTATGCAGAGATTGCGGCCCCTCTCTATCAGTTGGCCAAACCTCTTGGGACACTTCTTCACTCCATCACACCACGACTTTAACATCAGAGGGCCACGAAGGTTGTACATTGTGTATGCTAAAGAGAGGACATTGATTTCAAACTGACTTTGATGCGCACCACAATGTTTGTGTGTTACTGTGCCAAAAGCCACCTTTCTGATGATTGACATGTCAAAAATATTCATTGTCCCCATGGAGCTTTTCACTTGGCTTCTTCACTGAAGTCTCATTTTTGCACTTTACATAATTTTCTTGTCCTGGACATGTCGGTTTGTGACAGATTGGATGGGTTTTGCATGAGGAAGTGTGCATGTGCAAATATAGGGCAAGCAATAGTTGAATTGCACGGATCACCAAATTTTATTCATTCATCTCCACTGTTGTGGTTTGGATCTACCAAAGTTCATCAGAGTGTTTTAGTCATAATGGTCTAGGAGTTTGCCAGTTTTGGGCTGCGCTACTGCTTGCTTTAGAATTTCATGGAGTGGGGCCTAAAAGCCCCTTGGATTTAGAGAGAAATAGTTGCCTGGGAGAGAGAGGGTAAATTCTCTCCTCTACCCTAGACCCCTAGCAGAAAAGCTATTGGAAGTACTCAAGGAGTTTGATTTCATTGAAGCAGTCGTAGCCATGCCAGCGCCAATGCGTTGTCACCCCATCCTCTGGATGGGGCCCCCATCGCAGACTCATTTTCCCTCAGATCGTACCACCATGGTATGGGCAGAGGAACAAGCCCAGGATCCAGACTTGGCATTTGTCGCTGGCTGGCTGACAGCATCAACGTTTCTACTCGGTCCTACTCCTGGTACAAGCACAATGCTCCGACAAATGTTTTAAGTTCATAATCTGCCTTCAGTCCTGAGACAGCAGGGTGTTGTGTCACTTCGTTTCTTGAGAGGCGGACAATCCAGACATCCTCCAGACATTGATGCCTCGTCATGCCCGAGTTCAAGCTCTATGGAGCTGGCATAACTTGCCTGTTGCCAGCCATCTGGGGGAAGACAAGACCTCTGTTGCCAAGACAAGTTTAACCGGTGCGGTGCGTGCGAGAACATTCGTTAATGGGTTCAAAGCTGTGTGTCCTGTTGGCAACGTAAAGCTTCTTGTGGCCCTGGAGCTTGCAGAATGTGACATCCCTCAGCTTTGGCATGCCAATACCATTTTAGGCATTTCTTTTTCCTTATTTGACACTGAGGTGCGAAAAGTTGTGTTATCTATCTTAATGTTAAAGTCACACCTGTGGCAACACTTATCATCTTCAACTGCCTTATCAAGGTGATACATGGTGGAGTTGCTCACACCTTGTTATGAAAAGGTAATGGTTTTACATACCAAAGGAGAGCGACTGTCAAAGCCACTGTCAAGAAATGCATGACGTGCATCAAGTGGGAAAGCCGCCTTTAAAATGTCCCAGATGAGTTCCATCCCAGCTTCTAGAGTGACGTCGACACCTCCGGGCCATTCTCACACATCAGCTTTGTCTATTATAGGCAAACTTTCCGCAAGCATTTATCAGACGCCGCCAAATCGCGGGTTTTTCTGCTCGCCTATATGGTAACAGGTGCTGCTCACCTGCAGCTCATAATCAACATGACAGCGGCCAAGTTTCTTTTGTCCTTTTGCGATTTGCTGCAAGGCGTGCCTTGACTCTCATCGCTGTGTCAACAACACACACAAATTCAAGCTTGCAAAGTCCACCTCGGTCCTTGCGTCGGAAGAGATCACTTCTTCACCCATGGTGTAGTCATGTGCCAGCCATTAGAAGATTGCATGCCACTTAATCGTAGAACACCGTGGATGGGAGGCTTCTATGAATGTCTTGCTGAAATTACAAAGCGAGTACCGTGTAAGTGCATCGGAAAGAACAATTTAGAACATCCCAACTGACCACCGCTTTAGCAGAGGCTGAACCTGTTGTCAATTTCTGCCCCTTCGCCTACGATGACATTAAGCTGAACCAGATTTTATCTCCTGCTCATTTCATGATGCCTTGTCGACCGAATTCTGGCTTTGTCGTACTGCCAGATGAGGACCAAAGCTACAAGCCACCGCAGTGGAGAGTACAGCAGATATTCTACTTCAGCTGTGGAAGGAGGGGCGGTGGTTCTTGGACCAGCTGTGGTCGTCGTGGAGAACCAAGTATCTAACTAGTTTACGTGAAGCACACCATTCGTTACTTCAGCAGCAAATCATGGTGGTGCCGGTCTTTCCCAATGTTACCAATGTTGTTTCCGTCAAGGACATCTCCCTCGAGACACTTGGCAGCCTGCCCATCTGTTCGATCCCTATGATTGTTTCCCTCCCCAACATTCCAATAGCGATAAACATTTTACCCTACGCCATTGTAGGAGCAAAGGCAAGAAAAACACACCAGAGACCACTACAAGGCATGTTCACAAAATGGCGATAACCATGGTCACCGATATTAAGGTGGCCCTCTTTCCTTAGAATAAACCATAATATGAAACTAAAACAAAAAGGCGAAGCCACGTCACTTCTCAAAGAACACCAAGATAAGGCAAACGACGACAAAAGAAAGCATGAATACAAAACTTATCAAGCAACATATTCTGACAGGAGAAATAAGCGGTTGCCCCTCCCTCTGCCGCGTTGGTTGAGTGTTCTCTGTGCGGATTGACAACGGAGTTTCAGAAACGAACTTCTTTACATGGGACAAATGACGACGAACCATCGACCCATCCGCTCGCTCTACTAGAACCTCCTCTCCGGTCTTGGAGCAGACTGTACCTGGCTGAGAAAAGTACGCAGAGGAAGGCTTTTTCTGAGGTGGCTGGTCACGAATGAGAACTTGGTCTCCCACAGCAACTTCCGACATAGCAGCACCTCGCGTGGTATCAGCATAAGGCCTGCCTTGCAGTTTCACCGACCAATCACGATCACAAACGTACTCATCGTCTATATGCATTCTCGACATGTGCCGCGACTCTGTGCACAGAGCTCGGCCACACATCATCTCAAAAGGGCTACGACCTGTGACCGCGTGAGGAGTTGACCGATAGGCTTCAAAGAAATGAAGTGGTTCGTGTAGATCTCGCCAGCCGATCCCTTGTGCCTGCGCAATGCGCAACGATTTCAGTAGATTCCTGCTCTGACACTCTACTTCTCCGTTTGCCTGCCGCTGTACGGTGTGGTGAGCACGTGCTCAGTGCCAGTCTAAGCAAGGAATGCCTTAAGCCCTGCTGAGAGAAACGGGGGGCCGTTGTCCGTGTGTAACACTTCGGGAGTACCCCATCTGGCAAACATCATACAAAGCACCGTGATGATCTGGGATGCGGTGGTTGAACACATCTCGGCTACCTCCAAATAATGACTGTAATAGTCCACGACACCAAGCAGACTTTCGCTCAAAGGACCAAATGGATCAGCACTACACACTTCCCGTGGCCTTGTAGGCAGACGTGTGCGCTGCATAGGGGTAGAAGATCGGCTGATGTCACAACTTGACACCCATGACACTTCCTGCAGAGACGTTTATCCTCTCTGTCAATGTTCGGCCACCACACGTATGTCCGTAGACATGCGTTCGTCTTCACGACGCCCTGTTGTCCTTCGTGGGCTAGACAAAGGATGCAATCCTGTACAGCTGCAGGGATGACAGTGTGGTCACCTCGTAGAAGAAGTTTCCCATACACGCAAAGCTCCTTGCGAATGTGTAGATACGACGGGGAAGGGCACTTCTCCCAACCACCTGTGATGACACAGTAGTGCATGGCACACAGATCGCTCTCGGCTGCAAACACTTGCTTGATTTACTTGGGTAAATGTTGGCAGAAACTCGGCTCTCACCGAGGGAATGAATGTCGTCGATCTGGCCAGGGTGAGTTGAACGCTTCTCCAGCAATCTAGACAAAGAGTCTGCAATATTGCTTTTGCCTGGCTTGTAGACCACTTCAAAGTCGTACGACTGAAGACGCCAAACCTAACGCTCCACTCAAGCAGACAGCTTACACGTTGGGCTATAAGCAAACTGAAACGGCTTGTGATCAGTGACTAAGTCAATTTGTGCACCAAACACGTAGATGTTGAACCGTTCACAAGCCCAGACTAGGGCTGGCGTCTGACACCCAGTTTGGCGTTACCTGCGCTCATCATCAGATGGACTTCTGAACGCTTACGAAAGAATCCTCCACTGTGACTGCTGGAATTGTGTCAAGACAGCACCAAGTCCATACAGGGATGTGTCAGCTATGATGCGAGTCTTACATGCTGGATTGGTGTAGGCCAGCTTCTCGGCGTTTGTGATTCTATCCTAGAGTTGAGCAAAGGCCCAGGCTTGACGTCGACCCCAGACAAACTTCGAGTCCTTGCGTGTCAGCGCTAAAGTAGGCTCTGTGACAGTTGACAGGTTTAGAATAAATCCTGAACAGTATTGTACCAATCCGAGGAATGAAGGTATCTCGCTTATGCTAGAAGGTGGCACAGCATTCACTTCTGTCGCAATCTTCTCATCACTTGGCCGCACGCCGCCCAATGTTAAGCTGTGACCATATATAGAACACATGCTCACGCAGCCGTAATTGACGTTTCGACGGGTTCAAGGTCAATCCTGCCGCTTGCAAGCATGCCAGAACTGTGATCAAACGCCGGTCGGGGTCGGGCTCTTTGTCGGCGCGTCCATGATTGATGTTGCCGTCTGCGATGTTGACAATGCCATCGCACTTCTTCAGGACATCTCGAGTTATCTTTTGGTACTGTTCTGTAGCAGAACTCAGACCAACCTTGAGTCACTTGTACTGGTATAGACCACGATGCATGACAAACATGGTGATGTCCCGACTCCGTTCCGTGAGCTTGACCTGGTGGAATACCCAGTTCTAGTTGAGTTTCATAAGGACAGTGCTCCCATTTAGGTCATGGAGCAATTCCTACGAAGATGGCGTAGGGCATCGCTCTCTCAGTGCGGCTGGGCCCATGAAATCGGCTAATTTAGAACTTCCTCAATAATGTTTTCTCTCAACGATTCCTCCAGCTTGTCGTCGACCTTTGTCGGGAGATGGAACGGGATGCGCCGAGTGGGCTGGACAATTGGCGGGACGGACAAGTCAACTTGGACCGTCGATTCATAGTCCTTTCAACCAAAAATGCGCGAGAACAAGCCAGGGAACTGTTTCTGGATATGCGGCACCTTCACTGTGTTAACTGGCAATGGCCCACACGGAGCAAGTACAGCACTTTTGCTGTAGCCTTGCCCGGGAGCGGACGGCTACTTCCTTAAACAACAGTAACCTCCGCCTGGAATGTTTTGGAGTTTGCCGAACACACGACCTCAGTCGCAAAAGTGCCTTGAGTCAAACGTGGCATTTGGCTATTGGACGAAAACATCTGGCGTGAACAACGCTGTTGGTGCAGACAACTGAGCCCCCTCTTCTTCAGAAACTCAAAAATTCTGGTGTTGATTACATTTGTAACAGCCCCTTAAGCAATCACGACGTGACTGAGCTGCACACTACCAACCTCCAACTGCGCTCAACCATCTGTATGCTTACCATGCGCCTGAACGCTTAGCACAAACGGATGGTCCCAGGGATCAGTCGCACGCTTGTCAGTTGGCCTGTCCGGGAAAGTGTGTGTGTTCATTCACTTCTTCTTTTGACTTGAACGAAACTTTATGGTAAAATGAACCTCCTTCTTGCAGTTTGGACACCACTTGCCCTTTGCTGGACAGCCTGCATCCCTCGAGCAATGTCCAGTGCACCCACGATTGAAGCACTTGACTGTCTTGTTGAGTCCTTTCTCAGGCCAAACAGCTTTCGCGCTTGGCCTCCAAGCAGCAGCCTTAGCTACAGGAGCTTCCATAGCCTCCATCTGCAGTTTCGCTGCTGCTATTGAACGTCCGTAGACGAGTAAGTCTGACAAAGAAATTGAAATATCCAGGGACACCCTCTCCGGAACCTTGGGGAGGGCACAAGTCTGCACCCCCTGTGTCTTGATCTCGAGCTCTACATCTGCAAACCCATGATACTTAACCAATTGACACGAGTGGGCAGTGTACTTGTCTAGAGTCTCCATAGTCTTCTGCTGCTCTCAATGGAAACGAAACACTTCGTACTCGCAGTTCCGATGGGGTGTGAAGTGATTACAAAGCAACGTCTTGACCTCTGAGAAAGAGAGCTCCTGACACCTCGGAAAGGATGTATAAACATCAAAAACTTCCTCCCCTGCAACATGTAAAAGTTCGGCCTTCTGCCGCGCCGCAGTTGTAATGTTCACAGCCACCAATTTATTCTCAAATCGGGTTAACCATTTCTCCCACCGCCTTCCGATGGATTCTGCGGCCTCGAGAGAAAATGTAAGCGGTGTTGGGGGTCTGTCTTACATCCTCGTCACTAATGCACGATCCCTGTGATTGTTCCCCTACTCAACAAGACAACAGTGATATAGATTTTACCCTACGCCATTGCAGGAGCAAAGGCAAGAAAAACACAGCAGAGAACAGTATGTGGCATGTTCCCAAAAGATCGTGATAACTTTGTATACCTATATTAAGGTGGCCCTCTACAACGTGTAATCAAGCTACACACCTGCACTGACGACAAAATCAGGATCTGCTGCCATCGTTACTGCAGCAAAATTTTTAATATGTGTGTTCTTCAATTTACTTAAATTGCTTCAAACCTTTTCTTTCCACACTCTTGGTGGAGTGTCATGACCACCACACAGAGGCATGCTCATGAGTTTTGAAAGTAGGCTGTGCGCTGGGATTCCTACTTCCGATTAGTGTATTGTTTAAAACTGTTTTCCAGTCATTTGGCTTTCTGGTTTACTCTTCGGTCTTCCTGCTCCTTTTTTGCGTTGCACACGCCTAATTTTCTTCCTCATGGAGCTCCATTTCCCAAGTGTGATTGCCTCCTGTTCTCCGTTTTTTCAAGTGCCATCTGACAAGACAAGTATCGAAAGTCGGTCTTTGTCTGGCCTGACTCTATGGGGAGAAATTAATGCTGTTGGATGTTCAATGCACCTCTACTGCTGACTGCGTGCCACATGCCCCTAAACAGCTGTATACGAACAATACATCAGCATCATTGGGAGAGTCATAGAACCTTGACCCCTCACCTTGCAGTAATTGTAGACCTGTTCACAAGCCAGGATAGCTTCAATATTTCTTTGTGCGCTGCAAGGGATTTTACTGCCTCGCTGTCATAAACCCCATCTTCCAATACATGCAGGCCACCTGTCCTGCTGCGTGTTGCCTGGCAATAGTCACCATCTTTAATTCAACAGCTGTGTGCTAATCTGTGCATATTTCTTCATGGCTTCGCCACATTCGTCGGGTTTCGATATCTTCCATGTGTTTCTTCCTGTTTTTATGCGATGAGTTTTACCCTTGACAGAGCTTTGAGTGATTGCATCGTATGAGGGGGCGCTCACTCACATCGGTGAGTGATCGAGGGGGAAACAATGCATGTACGCTGTGCCCATGGGGTTGAAGCATGGACCGAATTATGCACCAAGCGCAGTCATTTTAAATATCCGTGATGTACGGCCAGCTGCACTGCCAGCCGGGTGTATGGGCCAGAAACCGTGCCGGCAACAGCCAATAATTTTGTATGGAGACCACGGTCAAAAAGGTTTCTGAAGGAAAATGCTTCGTTGAGGGGTTTGTCAAAAAATTCCATGTGTTTCTGTGAGACGAGAATGCAAAAAGAAAATCGGTGAAGGGGGAAGGACCCTCATGTAGTGCTCAGCTCGCAAATCGACTGTGAATACTCAGGAGCTCTCCCTGTCGAAACTATCATTCCAATGCAGCAGATGACCGTCCTTTAGCACCCAACAGGCCACAAAAAGTGGCTGTGGTAGGAAAAGAATGACTGGCGGACAGAATGTTCCATGTGATCCTGGCGAAGAAAGGGCAGGCCAAGGCAGACAAAAGAAGTAGAAGGATATGATACATCGCCAGCTCACTTAAATGTTTGGTAAGATGCAAATACAAAGCCTCAAGGCCCAACGCTAGATCTTCATGCACAATTCGGCAAACACGACTCGCAGCCTTCTTTCCCCTTTCTTCCGCTCCTTCTGCAACGACCTTCCTTCTGAGCGCCGGCCCTTGATTTTTGTGGATTCTAAGGACTCAGTGCTCAGGCAGCTTCCAAATATCACTCAGATATAAGGTATAAAAGCAATTTTCATGGTAAACGTCGGTGTTTAGAATGATACATGCTTCCTCAAGCCTACTGCACAAAGGTGAAGGAGCAAGAAAACGGACATCTGAGTTGACAAGGTTGAGTGCCATTGCCAGTGGCCAACTAGAAGTCCATGTACGATAAACATAGAGGCGTGCACGTACCGCAGCGCAGTCATGGAGAGCTGTTATTTGCGTGTCCTAGAGTGTTACGAAATCGGTATGACTATGGGTACTATGAAGTCATTTTGCAACAAAACGACTCTAATTTTGGGCGATGCTGGCATGGAATGGCAGATGGGACGATTAAAGTAGATAAAGTCATATTTGATGCGACGACTTTTTACAATCCACTCACATTTTCAATTATTAGAATTTTCCTGACTGACTCGAGGGTGGACAAGAACGGTAGAAAAGAAAAGAGACGTTTCGGAGTACTACTCCTTCCTCAGTTTTTT
>JAOWAR010148267.1:0-11596 GCA_028571005.1 Clathrina lutea | reverse complement strand
TCCCTTTCTCCCTCCCTCCCCCCCTCCCCCCCTCTCCCCCTCCCCCTCCCTCCCTCTCCCTCCCTCTCCCTCCCTCTCCTTCCCTCTCCCTCCGTCTCCCTCTCTCCCTCCCTCCCTCTCTCCCTCCCTCCTCCCTCTTCTCAGTCTTTCTGACCTATGCTAACGTCTCAGCTTCACAATGCACAATTTGGCCAACACACTTTAACCCATTAATAATATTTACATCCCTTTGATTGCGAGAAAAATGCCAAATCACCAGCATTGACAAATATGTCTATATCTCGAAAAGGAAGCATTTTCACAAATAAGAACGCACATATATTTTAAAAGCTTACGACCATAGCTAGTTGAAAAATAGCGTTTCAGCCGCCAACGAAGAAGAAAAATTGCAGTATTGCATGATCGAAGTCGGAAAGTTTGCCAAAACTACATCCGAAACGAAGCTGCTGACCAAACAGGGAAAGAGGTCAGTAGAAAAGAAAAAAAAAACATATGCATTGTGAAGATACTTCATGTCCAATTGAGGGTGAAGGAGATTGGAGGAAAACTAAAAATGGTTTTGATGGTACAGCAGGAAGGAATTGCCGCCATTTGTGTGGAGATAAACATCGCATGTCATGCACTTGGAGACACACTGTCTTTGCGGGCACTCCATCTCCCAACTATGCATGCAGTTCCCCTTCTGCTGTTGGTGGGAGGGTAGGTGCAAATGAGCAGCAGGGACTTGAGGGAGTGCTGCTGGACCAAAAAACTGCTGCTTTGGAGGGGACGCACCGGTGTTGATGTTTGCCAGCTGCCGAATCAAGTTCACCCTGGATTTAGAATGAGAGTATGATCTTTGGCGATCAATCAAACCTGGGTGAAGCTCTTGATACAGCTTGAACAGAAGTTAAAAGTTTTCCACAGCAATGTCCAGGAGGTCAAAAAAATATTCCACCTGTACTTCCTTGTCATGAAGGACACGGTATGCTGCCACCTGTTGTTCGAAGGAGTTAACACCACCCACCTTCATGTTGTAGTCCCTGACACATTGTGACTGCTCCATTGGTACTTGCTGGTAGTGGCCATTTACCTTGGTGTTACCGGCTATCATGTCATGATCATCCCTTCTGTGAGCGGCGGAGATCATAGTCACGATCCGCCGACTTCCATTGCTAGTACAACACTTCCTGTGTGCAAACATATCTTGTTGCACCTCGCACAGTATGTTTCTCAGATCCTTTGGCGTTTTGTTTTAGCTCTACAGGCACCCCATGTCTGTTTAGTCGCAGTGTCCCAATCAGATAGATGCCACGGTTGAGGAAACTGGTAGCAACAGTCGGCATGAGTAAATGTTGTCAGTGAAGACAGCAAAGTTTCGGTGGTCGAGTCCCACCAACAGACAGTGCACAACTGCGTGTGTTATCCCATCTTCGTCAGCTGCACCCTGTCCGGTGTATATCTCAAAGTTGAAAAGGTAGGCATCACAAGCAGCGAATACTTTGAAACCCTTTATTCCAGCTTTTGGGGTAAGTATTGTTTGAAAGAAAAGCGGTCCTTTCCCTTGATTATTCTTTTGTCGATCGAAAGAAATTGGCCTGGTTTGTAAAAGGAGTTGAAGGCCTCTCTCTAGTGGTCATACAGCTATCCCATCTTGCTTAGACAATCTCCCTCATCTGTAGTGTGGTCAACAACCTTCAAAAAGCATAGCAGAGACTTGTACCGCTTGAAGGATGATATCATAGAACGAGCGCCATTACCGCTAAACAATGATGACGTCCGCCAGTAGTCCTTTAGTTCAGGCAACTTTTGACGCCTTGGAATATCAACAAGGCAAGGAGCTTGTAGATCTCCTCCTGCGATGTTTCATTCCACTGACCTTCTTGCTCATTTCTCCCATATGATGGCCTGTCTGTCAGATTGGCCGCTGCGTAGTGGTAAGTGAACTGCACGATCGCGTCCACAACTTCAGGACTAAAATAAAGTTGAAAAAATTGATCTCGCACGTGAAATGGGTGGCCTCGGGTAATTGAAGACCAGCCTCGCCATTCTCAGACATAAATGGAGGGAAATGAGGAAATCCTCCAGCATCAACAGTGGCGCACCCGCAACATGGTGTGAAATCTTGACCACCGCGCGCACCGCCGCAATGCACTCCACGACCACGACCACGCCCTCAGGCATGGTCTCCCGCGTCATGCCCTCTTCCTCTTCCGAGTGCACAGCGTCCAAGGCCACCAGGTTAAAAGGCCCTTCCTCCTCGACCTCCGCGGCCTCGTCCACGAAGTTCTCGTCCACAGCCTTCACGCCTGCGAGCACCCAGCTCAAGCGCACCGTCAGGAATACTGCCGTCATCTTCATTACCGCCGCCGTCATCTTCATCATCGTCGTCATCCTCATCTTCGCTTCCAGAACCCCCGTGGCCAAGCAGAAGGAGGTTTATGTCCTCTTCTTCTTCGGAGTGGATATCATCGATGTCTGAGTTCGAAAGATCGATACACTCTACTTCACGCCGTTGGCATACAGCTTGTCAATCAACGCAGGGGCTGCATGCGCATCCATCCCCCTGGCGTACCGCCAGCTGCGGTTTGCCTACCCAAACACCATGTAAAGAGACAAACTTTTTCTTCAGCAACCTCTTCTGTTTTTTTTATCAGGCCCTTCAGCATCAGTGCAGGAGACCACATGCGAAAAGTGGCTTCAGCCCGGTACCAGAGTAACGAGTTATTAAGGCAAACGGCAGCGAAAGCGTAAATTGTTCAAAAACAATCGATCGAATGTGAAAGGGTTAAAGGAGAAGTTCGGGCAAAATTTCAGCTTTGGGTTTTTGGCGAGTAAGGCTTTGGATATAATAAGGAACTGATTCCAAGCGGTTTAGTCGGTGTCCGCGAACTGAAAAAGGTGAAAATCTCCTCTAAATCTTGCAAAAATCTTCTCGCCAATGCACTTTCGCGCACTTTTCTTGTGATGTCAACTGTTCCCAAAGTTTTCGCGCCAAACTCACCGCATGTTCTCTGAACAGTGGGATTGACAGTGGTCGTTCCTTCAGTTCAGTTTATCTTGCTCTCAGTCAGACTTCCCCGTTGCACTGTGATTCCTGGTTGGGATCGACATGCATTGAAGCTGCATAGATTTGAACTGAAGCGACAGGCTCTCACTACTTGTGGTGAAACCATGACTTATGTGTCATGCTGATCATCAGGTTCCGGGAGCGTGCCGGCAGCTGCGGAAAAAGGAGGCCGCCAAGCAGTGAGCGTCAGCAGCGAAAAGCGGACAACGGAAAGGAGTGGGGAATTCGAAATGTGCAGTGGTGGTGCTTGTGTGGGTGTTGTGCTTCCATGGAGACGGAGGTGTACCGTCGTTGCTGACGTGAAAAGCCAAGCACGAGGGCCATGAAAGCAGGTGTGATCCACGCTCTTCATTCTCTGGACAGTGACCTTGTCTTGCCTTAGACCATCATCATATGTACTTCTAAATTCTTCTGGCCTGTAGTCAGGGTCTTCGATAACTGTTTCTGCATATTGCTCAGAATCACTCACCGTCAGCTCGTCATGCATGCAACAATGTGCACTGGACCGCCTTTGATTCACACCGGCCAGAGATAGACACACACTGCACACCCCTGTCTACCACGTCGGCCCCACTGGTCTGTATACCCTTCTCATAACTCATCCCGTCAATATCATCGTCTGAACTCTTCCATCACCATCTCGTCAAGCGGGAGCTCCACTGCAGCCTTGTACCCACCATGCTTGTCACTGCTGGTGTCTTGGAGCAGCAAACACTCAATGTTCTCTGGCCAATCACAAGACCAAAAAAAGTGAGCAAGAAAACATGACCACGACAGTCACCAACACACGAACGCGCTAAAGTTATACAAAGTAGGCAACAAACGCCTAAATTTACCTCAGCATGAGCTTTCTTAGCCATAAAGTCGGACAACCGCCGTTGACTCTTACGAGGCTGCTCACCATGATGGCAGAAGGCACAGCGCCCGCCTTCAAACGTCTGGCGACACGACGCTTTCCCACAGGCATAAAACCATCCGCTACCACCTCTGGGTAGTGAGCTTGCTAGAACTGATTTGAAGTGCGTGGAGCACAGGCGCTTATTTGGCGGATCAAATCCAGAGCAACGTCCTACCTTCGTCAGCCAAATCTTCAAGACCTTAGGGTCCTTTGGGAAGGAATGGAAGGAGATGCCTGCACTCTGTCTTCCAAGAGTCGTTCATCAGGAATCACAGCAGCGCACCATTTTCGCCAATGCAGAGGAAACGGCCACACAGAGAGTTTCCATCTCCGACATGATAGTCACAACGACAGCTGTTCTCTCCGGCGATGAGTTTGGTGCGAAAACCTTGGGAACAGGTAACGTCACAAGAAAAGCGCACGAAAGTGCGTCGCTGAGAAGATTTTTTCGAGAGGAGATTTTTGCCTTTTCCAATTCGTGGACGCTGACTAAACCTTCTGGGATCAGTTCCTTATTGTCTCCAAAACCTTTATCCGAGAGAACCTCCAAACTAAAAATTTGCCCGAACTTCTCCTTTAAGATATCAGTTGTGTGGATTCGAAGAAATGGGAAGGGAGTGCGAAAGTGGGAATTAAAACCCAAGACTTATCTAGACCTTTATGACACTAGAGTAGCTCAGAGAAACAATGAAACGAGAGGAAATCAATTTAAATCAAAACACATATCTGCAAGCTTCAACAAGTCTGACTTCTGAACATTTGTGGCACTAGACAAAATAAAACCAAACAGAAAGTGAAAGGCAGATTTTGAAAACCAAACACGTTTGGATATGCGTGACACAGGAGGAAGAACAAGAAGCTAGAAAGATTTAATGGAGAATTAATAATTTAGATCACAGAGCGCACAACATTAGTCGAAAGGGAAGGATGACAAAAAACTGTTGAGGACAACCAGCTAAAATGTACAATTTGACTCATCAGCAGTTATGCTATTCAGCCTCGAAACTGTGTGTAGGCTGATCATCATCTATCGCAGCCTTGTCCAGTTACAATGCAGATACACTGCTGACATGGTTTGGGCACAATCTGTTCTTTTTGTTATGTCCGACCCCTCCACAAGAAGAGTATTTTGCATTTGATTCAATATCAATGAAGATGGTGCTGCTGAAGTGGACTTGCTGAATGCGGAAATGGTGAATCACCTCACAGAACCGGTCAGGACCATGGTTGGTATAGTCAATCTCGTAGGTTTTTAACTGCTTGTTGAGATGTTCTCCTGCAGTGCCAGAGAACATTCCACATATCCGTCCTGTGTAATTGTGCCGAAACGTCCTAAGGTCTGCAACGTGATTGTGTAGAATATGAAAATAGAACATTTTTCGGAGCATTCAGACGGAAAATTTACCATAAGTTTTGCTGGAAAGTGCTGAACATGAGCATGAAAGGCTTCGGGCTTGCAGTGGATTTCTTGTCTCGCAATTCAGCTGCAACTGGACGCCTTGCCCGCACAAGCTCTACAAAATGCGCAATCTTTGTTGTTTACTCATGGCAGTCCAATTCGCTTGCCGCCTCTTTGAAAATTGAACAAAACTTCTCAATGCCCTCCTCTAGCATTTTACAGTCATTTCCAGTCAGTCGGAGTGCTGTTTAGCCATCACACTGCTTCCCCTTACTCTCTGCGTATGACTCCAACTGAAATGCCATGCAATGCGAACCCAATCTGCAGAGGGCCGAAGCAACGATATGTTTCTGCTTGCGGGCCTTTCAAAAAATGGTGATTAATCTCCCAAATATTGCGATGCATAGCCAGGATGAGATGAAAGGCACATGGAGGCATTGTCTGTGGTGAGAGTGTACCCTTTACCGACAGACCACACAGTAACCACAGGTCTCTTGAAACCACATGCACTTAGGAAAGGAGCCCATTGAATCCCAATTTTTTCAGCCAGTGATAGCTCTACAACAAAGAGGTATTTGTAGTTGTTTCTTTTCCACAGAACTCAACACCTGATTTCTCCATCAGAATATCGCGGTTGGCGAAGCGTTGCCCACCGAAGATAATCCCATAACTGGCTAGCTTGTCAGAGCTCCAAAAGTACGTGCAAGGCAGCGACAAACCGCACATACATAGGAGTGTCCGGAGAAACATGGTGTATTGTATTTAGTTACTCCTTGCTTGGCTATGTATTTAATAAAGTTCTCAGAGAGAGAGAGAGAGTGACTTCGACAGAATGGGAGGGAGAAAGAGAAAGAGAAATAGAAATCAAAAGAGAAGGAGCTCTGGGAGATAGAGAGAGAGAGAGGGGGGGGGGGAGAGAGAAACGATGCTCGAATAACAAAGCAGCATTGGCCCTACCTGATTCAACTTCTAGTGGCATGGAAGACTTCTCAGAGATCGACTGTCTACTTTCTGAGGTCCTTGATGGAGACAGTTCAGAAACAGCCAGAGGCCCAGTAGCAGGCACAACTGGTGAAGCACATTCTGCAGAAGCACAAAGAGAGAGAGAGAGTGAGAGAGATAGAAAGAGAGAGAGAAAACGCTGGGAGTTTAAGTCACCATAAGCTACCTGCCATACGCAGGCTTTGGTTCATTCGCAGTGAAACCCTCCACAGCGAAAGAAGATATTATGACATTCTTTGACACTGTGCACAGGAAAAGCCTTGCCCGCGCCCCATGCGCATACCTCCAGACATCACGGAACGTGCCAGTGGCCCCCTCTCTTACTAACTCTCCTTCCCCCTCTCTCTTTCTCATCGAAGTGGGCCCAACAGTTTTACCACTGGGAAAAAGACAGTAAGGCAGACTGAACACCAGAGAAACGGACAAACAACGGACAAACTAGAACTGCGAGACAACAATGACAAGGCAGAAGTCCACAACAGGAAGCATTGCGACTTTACACATACACACTTCCCTACACGTACCTGGTAATCCTGAATCCTCCACGTCAGAGCCAATGTTTTCAAACGAGCTCATTGCCTCCTCGTCATTCTCCCCAACACCGTCCATTGCACTTTTCAACTCGCCTGCCACAGCCAATGGAGTAAGATTGCTGGTCATCACAGGAACCGGCTCAAACATAAGATTATCGTCATCCTCCTCAGAGTCAAGTCGTCCGGACGAAAAAACATGATTTCCCGACACTGCACTGCCACTTCTACCACTGGCCAAGCTCAGACTGTTGTCGACATCATGACCGCCATCCTCTTCACCAGAGCTCTCTTTGTCTACCAACGAACATTCGCTGCCTCCAAAAACATACTGCGTCGTCCTGAGATGGACCCGCGGAAAGAGGTGGACAGGGTTCTCCAGCGCAGGAACTTTCATAAGCCCAGGGAGAGTTTCCCATAGCGAGTCAACAATGGCAGACCACGGTTTCAAGGATGACCGACTGACACAACACAAAAAAGAAGGAAGAAAAGCATACTTGATAAAAGTAAAAAAAAAAAAAAAAAGAACTTAAGGCCAATGTTGATGTCCATATCATCGCAATGCAGTTGGCAGCAATGACATTGTGTCTGGCAGAGTATACATGACAGAACTACCGCAGAAAAACAACAGAAAGACGGATCAAAGCACATTCTTTCAAAGTCCTTGAGTGTGATTAACTTTTTCATAACAGAAGAGCGCGGTTATATTCAGATTTCACAAGATGTGAAAATAAATAGACAAATAAATGAATTATTAAGTACGACAAGCAATGAGAACTATTAATCCTTCCGTTACTTCAAGTTTCACGTCCTCTTGGTAATGTTCAAATGGATGTATTGTGGAGGAAGCTCATGACCGGAAATTCTGCTTATGCCCTTAGAGGAGCTGCGATTGGAGGTGAGGGTGCTGATAGGATATGCTAAAGCAAGGTGCAAGGTGCAAGGTACTTAGGATGCAAGGACAAGATACGGGGTACATGCAAAGCTGAAAAACCTGGTCTGAGGTGCTAAACAAGGTGCAAGCCAGAGTGTGTACTGTTAAAAAGTGAAGCGGGCTAGGGTAGCACGTTGTGATGCCGCAGCAGGCGCTTCTGAAAGATGAAACGTTGAGCAACGGAAAGAAGAATTAGCACTTCTCCCTTGCCTGTTGGGCCACTGCTCCACATGTTCATGGCTTTAGGTTTTTGTAGCAGGAAACAATCAGTCCTTTTCTCTAGCTAAATGGCAACGAAACTAACTAAATAAAGCAGCCTTCCCATGCTAAGCCAGCGATGGTTTCAGATTGGGTCAAGAAGCACAAAAGGTGGAGGCAAAAGAACAGTTGAATACCGACTGAGCAATAAAACTGATTAAGTAATAGACAACAAAACAGAACAATCATAATGAGTATGACGATGGCAAAAATACATTTGTGAACACAAGTGTACCTTCGAAGAAGTAACCGGAACTCAACCAGTGACTCCACGCGTAGATTGTATGGCAGGCAGGAAACAGGCAGTTCATCAACTTTATAGAAGCCATTTTCCACCAAGTACTCTTTCAGCACGGCCTGGAGAGGAAGAACACCAAAGGGAGAATGGAGGGGAGCCCCTGAAGACAAACTGCTTGAAATGATAGGTGAAACAGAAACAGGTCAGCTGACCATTTGAGACGTCTGTTGTTCTTCTCTCTGGTGTCCAACTGAGATGAGACCTTCATATACCCTGCTATATGATATAAAGCAACTCAGCAAACAACTGCACTTCAATGTTCCTTTGAGACGGAGACCAGACACGCTATTCTTGATTTAGGGCAGGCGAAGGGGGAATCCATGCAAAGCACAAGCCTGTACATGCTACATATTGGGGGCCAGTTAAGATCGTGGCATTCCGGCTGTGCTAGGTGATAGTTTAAGTTGAGTTCAGATAGCAGTGATACTAATGGTGAACATTCAAGGTTTGATTGAAATTTCGTGTGGTACATACATAAAACTTTCAAGACTTGGTTACTCAACTGGTTTGTCAAGAAGGTCCACTATTCACGGAAATTTTCACTAGCTATCGGTAAGAACTTACACGAATGCTAATACACCTGGAAGGGAGAATGCAACAAATGGCAGACTGTTTCTCAACTTCCTGCTGGCATTTACCTATTCCTCTGGAACTGATAATGGTGTAATCCACTTGAACGTCTTCTTCCTTATACCATCTTTTCTTCCCCACCCATTGTGATTTTATGTTTGTTTTAAGTAGTGAGCAATGCATGCAAAGAGTCTTTAATACCTCTGTTTGGCTGGTCAGATCCGACTCAGCAAAGCTGAGGTTTTCTTCCAGCATGCTTAGATCTGTCTCCAAGCGGCTTGCACAGTTAGCATCTGCAAGACAGACAATAGATGGAAATAATATACGGAAGAAATACAATGGAACGATTTTTTTACGGTCCACACGCATTTCTCAGTTGTAATACTTTTGCTAACAGTCTCAAAAGGTAGCCAAAACGGTATACAGAAGATAAAAGACGTTCGGAGTACTACTCCTTCCTCAGTTTTCTTTGGACGATTGTTAGTGATCGGTAGAAACTGTCGAATTATCGGAAAATGGGGGAGCCCTTATAGAATTGGATGCCTTCTAGGTGCAGGTGTGAAGGGGGAGGGGTAGAGAAAAGCTGAGTGTGAACAGGTGCATGTGTGAGATAAAGGCGGGAGTATGTTTGAATGAGAGAAAACATTGAGTAAGGTGCATGTGTGGCAGTGCATGTGAAGGGGTGTGGATGCATGTGCTGAAACAAAGAATCAGTAAAATACCTGTATCTGGATCATCCAGGGTTTCGTTCAAATGGAGGCGAAGAATGTCATTGTCATGTTTCACCTTCGCAAACTTGATGTTTGGTGTGACTCATGCATAGTCTTCCCGGTAATGTTACAGATGCGTTGGTGTGATTTCAAGCTGATGACGTGTGTTCCGTCGAGTGTTCATGTAAAATGTGCGTGGTGAAGCCAATGTATGTTTTCACACACAAGACACATGTTTCCGAGTAGATCACGTTCAGCGTCTGGCAGATCCCTGGCACGGGGCATGCTTTGCTCCAGCAGCATTTTGCTGTTGCAGTCTTGGGATTGGCAAGGGATAGAAAAGTTGGGCCGTGGTAGTTGACCAGCCATGCCTGAATTCCATGCTTGGACAGAATGTGGTGGATCGAGTTGTTAAAACAGTCAGTGACAAGTGGCATGTGCATGGAGCCACCAAAGTCCCCCTAACTTCGCAACCCCTTCCCCTGTTTTCACGATGAGTGTTCAATGCCACTTCGTGTTTCGAACGGAGAAGTAAAGAAATGGGTGTCCGACCATTTTAGTGTTTTGGCGTCTGTCACAGGCCTCGTGCCTTAAGCTTTGGCACTACACTCAGTCAGTTTACTTCAAATCAGAATTCCTGAAATACACTGAGCCTCTAGCATAGCTTTATTCTTGGCCAAACTCTTGCCTTTGAGTTGTCAAGTAATGACCTCAAGGTTTGTTTTGAACTATTGCTAATGCTGCCATTGGATGCATTCGTTTATTCGTTAACCCTGTGAACTTCGAGATCCGATCACTAATTCTTAACGCACGGAACTGGAAGTTGACACTGAGTCACAAATTAGAAAATGCGCCCACCACCAGAAGTTTCAGCCAGCGAATGCAAGCACACACAGTTCGGCGCAGTACGCGATCGGCTCAAATGTAACTCTTCTCTTTCCAAATATGATCCGATTGCAGTGTGCCAGCGCGCAAAACAGCTGTATTCTTTGGTTCCCAACAAGTAGCCGTAAACACGATTGACATTTGCAGGAAGCAGCTTTCATTTGAGAAGAAGGGGAGAAATCCCGAAGAATGAGACTTCGGAGTAAGCCAGCTGCTAAAGGCGTTTTGCCGGGAGAGGCCCCTGACGCGGCCGGTACCTCTTCCAAGCTTCCTAAGAACACCATGCCAATTTCCTAAACTCAGCCTCCTGGAGACGAATGAACAGTTGCTTCGATCAAAAAATCTCAAAGCTTAGCATGTCTTGTCTGTGGATCTCTCCCACTCGTTCAGTTGAACTTGGCCCTAGGCGATCTCTTTTTCTCTCTCTCACTCTCTCTCTCTCTCTCTCTCTCTCTCTCTTGCTCTGGCTTCTTGTACGTAGTCTACACATGAAAGCATCTGTGAACGTGACTTTCGAGGCAAAATGCGCCTTTGGTGCTGAAAACATTTAGGGAGACGCCCACAAGGCAAAACCACTTTTAGCGTACAACAGTTTTTGCGAGGCCCTGTAGTTAACAGCACCGCTAGGCGCTCGGCCACATCCTTCCAAGCAAACACTGAAAAGGCGAGAAAGGATAGCTTCAGCACTTGGGGCAATGCCACCCGCCGATCTTGGGAAGTTCTTGTGAAATCGACCCTCACACTCATGCCGCCAAAAAAAACTTTTAGCAAGACGAACGAACTGCACAAGCTGTAGTAGGGAAGATGTCTCTACTGCTCGGCCAGGTCCTCTTCCCACCTCCAGCTCAAACAGGTCGATTGCCAAGCCTGTACGCAAGTAGCCGTGAGGCAGGATGTCACTGTCATTCAACGTTCCAACAGAACTCGTATGCTCTCCAGCACCCGTATTGTTTGGAGGCCATGGCCAGCAATGCAATGACACGCACACGAGCGCCGGTCTATTTTTACAAAAAAATTGCCGTCACGATTTTTACCCGTAGATCACTTTGACTGGAGAAACCTT
>JAOWAR010148256.1:0-11598 GCA_028571005.1 Clathrina lutea | reverse complement strand
AAAACATGGGGAGGCGTTAGAGTCAAGTGTGTTCTAGGTGCAGGTGTGAAGGGGATGGAGGGAGTGAGAAAAGCTGTGTGTGAATAGGTGCAGGTGTGGGAAAAGAAAAAAGAGGGGGGGGGGGTGTTTGAAGGTGAGAAGAGTAAAGTTAGGTGAGTGTGTTAAAGTGCATGTGAAGAGGGTGTAAATGCATGAAATGTTGTGCTGCAACAAAGAATCATGCATGATCGCAAACTTGATATTTGGTGCGAATCCCGGGTGCTCTTCTTGGTACTGTTCACCGAATACAGAAGCGTCTGTGTGGCTTCGAGCAGATGAGGTATGCTCCCTCCCTGTGACTCCCATAACATGACACTGTGGCTTCCGTAACATGGCACTGGCTTCCGTGACATGGCACAATTATTCTCGATTGTCCAAAGTGGCCAGGGGTGTATTATAGCCAAACATGCTTATATTTCGATATCCAATTGCAAACATCTGTTCAGGCTTGCCTTCACTTCCATACCGGGTAAATATTCAAGTCAGTCTGGCGCCCTTTTGTTGCCGTGTGTGCTTGAAGGAAATAAGCAACACACCCGCTATTGAAGGTCATGAATTTTATGAAATGGGTCAAACGTGCATTTTATAAACCAAGAGGTTAGTTTCTACGTTTTCCCTGGCTCTGTAAGCTTGACATAGAGCTTCCTTATCAGCCCAAGGACATAGAGCTTCCTTATCAGCCCAAGGCCACGCCCAGCTGCAAAGGCCGGCATGTCAACATCTACAAACGCCGACGACCAGACGAGACGGATACTTTACCATGGTTACATGAGAGTGCAGAGTTGAAAGGCAACGTAGTGTACGAGCTGTACGAGCTAGACCAGCACAAAGTACAAGTGGACCTCAGTAGGGTTGCAAGCGCTTGTCTCGAGACCGGCTTGACGTAGATCTACATGTCAATCATGACAATGCGATGTCTTCACTTGAAGACGCGATCAGACGAGTTGAGAAGTGCTGGGGTGAAAGGCCGCCCGCATTCGTCCGGTTAGGCAGCACTTTGTTCCCTGACAAACAAACACCCTTTTTACATGTTTTAGAGTGTCACAGTTAAAACACTATCGTTTAAGCGGAACTATAGCCGGCGAGCTTCATGCAGACTGATAAGTGAGAGATACTCTTGAGTGTTGTGACAATGGAGAAAGAATAAAATTACCTGGCAACCAGCACTGCGGATGCTGAATAGGAGTAAAAGTCAATTCAAAGCGATCTTATGATAATACTCCGCTTTGTCGAGCTTGCTTGCAACGTTACTCCTACAGATTGGACGGATTATGCTGCGCGCACAAGGTGATAAAGTGCGCCCATGCGAGGTCGGCATACCGGTTTGTTTGAGCAGCGCATGCAAAGTTACGTAGACAACAAGACCGCACCTCAAAAACGTGACGTCTCACGCTAGGGGCCGGCGGCGAATGCACATGACAGCGTAGGCTAGGCTATGGTATGCCCTTACTCGGCCTGATTCACCAACCGAAGCACGTGACACTGAACGTCGCGGCTGGGCTCCGACACCGCCTCAACGGCTCTCTCTCTCTCTCTAGGCACCTGGTAAACTCGTCCGGTCACGGCATTCTCTTACCGACCTCGTGGAGCTGAAGACCTCCCTCCGAGGTTGTGCATAGGTGTGCGTGTTTGAGAAAATCAAGAGTAGGGATTGTTACGCTGACTTGGTCTTATTGAAGCGCAGATTTTTGTGTACTGGAGCTGCTTCAGCGAGAAAAAGCGTGGCCAACCGCCATTATGCTGGGGAGACGGGATCTGCTCGTTTGGGCAATACTCGGATGTCTCTTTTGTTTACCGTCCGCACTGGCACAGCCTTTTCCACAGGTGCCGTCACTACCACCACTTCCAACACTACCACCACTTCCTCAGACGCCGTCCCTTCCTCAGACGCCGTCACTGCCAACATTTCCTCAGACGCCATCACTTCCGCAGACGCCGTCCCTTCCTCGGACGCCGTCCCTTCCTCAGACGCCGTCACTTTCTCAGACGCCGTCACTGCCAACATTTCCTCAGACGCCATCACTTCCACAAACGCCGTCACTACCAACACTGCCTCGGACACCATCTCTTCCACAGACACCGTCGCCTCCAACACTTCCTCAGACGCTGTCTTTTCCTCAGACGCCGTCTCTTCCGCAGACGCCGTCCCAACCAACACTTCCTCAGACGCTGTCTCTTCCTCAGACGCCGTCTCTTTCACAGACGCCATCACTACCAACACTTCCTCAGACACCGTCCCTTCCTCAGACGCAGTCACTGCCATCACTTCCTCAGACGACGTCACTTCCACAAACGCCGTCACGACCAACACTGCCTCAGACACCGTCTCTTCCACAGACGGCGTCTCTTCCACAGACGCCGTCACTTCCAACGCTTCCTCAGACGCTGTCTCTTCCGCAGACGCCGTCACTACCAACACTGCCTGAGACACCATCTCTTCCTCAGACGCCGTCACTGCCAACACTTCCTCAGACGCCGTCTCTTCCGCAGACGCCGTTTCTTCCGCAGACGCCGTCTCTTCCGCAGACACCGTCTCTTCCGCAGACGCCGTCTCTTCCGCAGACGCCGTCCCTACAAACCCTTCCTCAGACGCCGTCTCTTCCTCTGACGCCGTCTCTTCCTGTGACGCCAACACTATCAACACTTCCCCAGACACCATCTCTTCCTCAGACAGCATCATTACCAACATTTCCTCAGACGCCATCTCTTCCGCAGACACCGTCACTACCAACACCTCCTCAGACGCCGTCTCTTCCTCAGACGCCATCCCTACCAACGCTTCCTCAGACGCCGTCTCTTCCACAGACACCATCACTACCAACACTTCCTCAGACGCCCTCTCTTCCACAGACGCCATCACTTTCGACACTTTCTCAGACTGCGTCTCTTCCACAGACGCCCTCTCTACCTCAGACGCCATCACTACCAACACTTCCTCAGACGCCGTCTCTTCCTCAGACGGTGTCACTACCAACACTTCCTCAGTCGCCATCTCTTCCACAGACGCTGTCACTACCAACCCTTCCTCAGACGCCGTCACTGCGAACACTTCCTCAGACACCGTCACTTCCTCAGACGCCGTCCCTTCCTCAGACGCCGTCTCTTCCTCAGACGCCATCACTTCCAACACTTCCTCAGACGGTGTCTCTTCCTCGGACGCCATCACTACAAACACTTCCTCAGACGCCGTCACTACCAACACTTCCTCAAACGCCGTCTCTCCCACAGACGCCGTTCCTACCAACCCTTCCTCAGACGCCGTCCCTTCCTCGGACATCGTCCCTGCCAACACTTCCTCAGACTCCGTCTCTTCCTCAGACGCCGTCTCTTCCTCAGACGCCGTCTCTTCCTCAGACGCCGTCCCTTCCTCAGACACCATCACTAGCAACACTTCCTCAGACGCCGTCTTTTCCTCAGACGCCGTCTTTTCCTCAGACGCCATCACTTCCAACACTTCCTCAGACGGTGTCTCTTCCTCAGACACCGTCAATACCAACACTTCCTCAGACGCCGTCTCTTCCACAGACACCGTCTCTTCCTCAGACGCCATCTCTTCCTCAGACGCCGTCCTTTCCTCAGACACCGTCACTAGCAACACTTCCTCAGACGCCGTCTCTTCCTCAGACACCGTCACTACCAACACTTCCTCAGACTCCGTCTCTTCCTCAGACGCCATCTTTTCCTCAGACGCCGTCCGTTCCTCAGACACCGTCACTAGCAACACTTCCTCAGACGCCGTCTCTTCCTCGGACGCCATCACTACCAGCACTTCCTCAGACACCGTCACTACCAACACTTCCTCAGACGCCATCTCTTCCACAGACGCCGTCCCTACCAACCCTTCCTCAGACGCCGTCCCTTCCTCAGACGCCGTCACTGCCAACACTTCCTCAGACACCGTCACTTCCTCAGACGCCGTCTCTTCCTCAGACGCCGTCTGTTCCTCAGACGCCGTCCCTTCCTCAGACACCATCATTAGCAACACTTCCTCAGACACCGTCTTTTCCTCAGACGCCATCACTTCCAACATTTCCTCAGACGGTGTCTCTTCCTCAGACACCGTCACTACCAACACTTCCTCAGACGCCGTCTCTTCCACTGACGCCGTCCCTACCCACTCTTCCTCAGACGCCGTCCCTTCCTCAGACGCCGTCACTGCCAACACTTCCTCAGACGCGGTCTCTTCCTCAGACGCTGTCTCTTCCTCAGACGCCGTCCCCTCCTCAGACGCCATCTCTTCCTCAGACGCCATTTCTTCCTCAGACACCGTCACTAGCAACACTTCCTCAGACGCCGTCTCTTCCTCAGACGCCGTCACTACCAACACTTCCTCAGACGCCGTCTCTTCCACAGACGCCGTCACTACCAACCCTTCCTCAGACGCCGTCCCTTCCTCAGACGCCGTCCCTTCCTCAGACGCCGTCATTACCAACCCTTCCTCAGACGCCGTCACTTCCTCAGACGCCGTCTCTTCCTCAGACGCCATCTCTTCCTCAGACGCCGTCCCTTCCTCAGACACCATCACTAGCAACACTTCCTCAGACGCCATCACTTCCAACACTTCCTCAGACGGTGTCTCTTCCTCAGACGCCGTCACTTCCTCAGACGCCGTCTCTTCCTCAGACGCCATCTTTTCCTCAGACGCCGTCCCCTCCTCAGACACCATCACTAGCAACACTTCCTCAGACGCCGTCACTTCCAACACTTCCTCAGACTCCATCACTACCAACACTTCCTCAGACACCATCTCTTCCACAAACGCCGTCACAACCAACGCTTCCTCAGACACCATCTCTTCCTCAGACGCCGTCTCTTCCCCAGACACCGTCACTACCAACACTTCCTCAAACGCAATCTCTTCCTCAAACAATACCAACACTACCTCAGACGCCGTCTCTTCCACTGACGCCGTCACTACCAACACTGCCTCGGACACCGTCTCTTCCTCAGACGCCATCAATTCAAACACTTCCTCAGACGCTGTCACTTCCACAGACGCCGTCCCTACCAACACTTCCTCAGACGCTAACTCTTCCACAGACACCGTCACTACCAACATTTTCTCAGACGCCGTCACTTCCAGAGAGGCCGTCCCTGCCAACTCTTCCACAGACACCGTCCCTTGCAACACTTCCTCAGACGCCGTCTCTTCCTCAGACGCCGTCTCTTCCTCAGACACCGTCACTGCCAACACTTCCTCAGACGCCGTCTCTTCCTCAAACGCCGTCGTTTCCTCAGACAGCGTCACTACCAACACTTCCTCAGACACCATCTCTTCCTCAGACGCTTTCACTACCAACACTGCCTCAGACACCGTCTCTTTCGCAGACGCCGTCACTAGGATCACTTCCTCAGACACCATCTATTCCACGAACGCCGTCACTACCAACACTCCCTCAGACACCATCTCTTCCACACACGCCGTCACTACCAACACTTCCTCAGACGCCGTCTCTTCCACAGACACCATCACTGCCAACACTTCCTCTGACACCCTCTCCTCCACAGACGCCGTCACTATCGACACTGCCTCAGACACCATCTCTTCCTCAGACGCCATCACTGCCAACATTTCCTCAAACGCCGTCTCTTCCCCAGACGCCGTCCCTTCCAACACTTCCACAAACACCTTCTATTCCCCAGATGTCATCATTGGCAGTGACACCATCTCTCCCTCAGAGGTCATCTCCAGCAACAGCTCCAGAAACTCCTTCTCTTCCTCAAACGCTAACCTTCCCGGTGACACCATCAGCTCCTCAAACACCCACCGGAGTAAGGCCATCTGGAACCTCTCAAGTAATAACTAGTCAAGGGATGAGGACCTCACAGGCATTGACGACAGCTAAATCCGCAACAATAGCCGAGACAACACTGACAATGACAGCTGCACCAACAACCACAAGCAGAAGTACGCCTGTGGGAACGACAGTGGCAGCAACAGCATCTGTGCCAGCAAAGACATCTGCGCCAACAACGGTGGTGATAAAGACCACGCTGGCGACAACAGCTGCAGCTACAAGAACAAAAGAAACGACAGCAGGAGCAACAACAGCAGGAGCAACAACAGCAGCAATGACAGCTGCAACAACAGCAGCAGGAGCAACAACGGCAGCAACAACGACAGCAGGAGCAACGACAGCTGCAACAACAATGGAAGGAGGAACAACAGCAGGAGCAACAACAGCCGGCGCAACAACAGCTGCAACAACAGCAGCAGAAGCAACAACAGCAGGAGCAACGACAGCTGAAGCAACAACAGCTGCAACAACAACGGAAGGAGGAACAACAGCAGGAGCAACCACAGCTGCGTCAACAACAGCGGGAGCAACAACAGCTGCAGGAACAGCAGCAGGAGCAACAACGGCCATAGTAACATCAATTGCAGGAACAGCAGCAACATCACCTGCAGGAACAGCAGCAACCACTGCAGCAACTGCTGCAGGAACAACAGGTCCACACACTACAGCAGGCGCTACAGCTGGTGGCACCGAAATGACAGGTGGGACAACAGCTAGAATGACGCAATCTGCTTCAAGTGGAGCAACACAAATGGCAACACGAACCCCAACAAGAATTCCAACAACGCAAAGGTCAACGGTAGCTACTACCGTCACCTTAATGGGTACAGGAACTACCATGGTTACCGGCCAGGCCACAGAAACTGCAACCACAACGGCTGAAGTTGTTACGAGAGTAAGTGAAGCAGTCTGTAGCTGGTGCGATCGCAATTTCTGGTGCGATCGTAATTTCATTTTCTTATCAGTGGATGCATCCTTTTCTGCTATCTTCCTTGTCTTAGTGAAGAGGGAAGCTTCTTCCATGTGAACGATCCGAAATGTTGTGGAAACCATAAGGGCTATAATGCACGGGTAGTTTGCCGAGCCATGAAGCATGATTGAGTACAAGTTTTATACATTTGGCTTATAACAGTACGTGCACCTTGCAGTTGTGTAACGGCCATGGCTTGTGTGGCGGGTCTGACTTGTGTTGCGGCCACGACTTGTGTAGCGGCCACGACTTGTGTAGCGGGCATGACTTGTGTAGAGGGCATGACTTGTGTAGCGGCCATGACTTGTGTAGCGGGCATGAGTTGTGTGGCGTCCATGACTTGTGTGGCGGCCATGACTTGTGTGGCGGGTATGACTTGTGCAGCGGCCATGACTTGTGTGGCGGCCATGACTTGTGTGGCGGCCATGGCTTGTGTGGCGGCCACGACTTGTGTAGCAGGCATGACTTGTGTAGAGGGCATGACTTGTGTAGCAGCCATGACTTGTGTAGCGGGCATGACTTGTGTGGTGTCCATGACTTGTGTGGCGGCCATGACTTGTGTGGCGGCCATGACTTGTGTGGCGGCCATGACTTGTGTGGCGGCCATGACTCGGGTGGCGGTCATGGCTTGTGTGACAGGCATGGCCTGTGTGGCGGCCATGGCTTGTGTGGCAGCCATGGCTTGTGTGGCGGTCATGGCTTGTGTGGCGGCCATGACTTGTGTGGCGGCCATGACTTGTGTAGCGGGCATGGCTTGTGTAGTGGTCATGACTTGTGTGGCAGCCATGACTTGTGTGGCGGGCATGACTTGTGTGGTGGGCATGACTTGTGTGGCTGGCATGACTTGTGTGGCGGCTATGGCTTGTGTGGTGGGCATGGCTTGTGTGGCGTCCATGACTTGTGTAGCGGCCATGGCTTATTTGGCGGCCATGGCTTGTGTGGCAGCCATGGCGCGGCTTGTGTGGCGGTCATGGCTTGTGTGGCGGCCATGACTTGTGTGGCGGCCATGACCTGTGTGGCGGGCATGACTTGTGTAGCTGTCATGACTTGTGTTGCGGCCATGGCTTGTGTAGCGGCCATGGCTTGTGTGGCGGCCATGGCTTGTGTGGCGGCCATGGCTTGTGTGGCGGCCATGGCGCGGCTTGTGTGGCGGTCATTGCCTGTGTGGCGGCCATGACTTGTGTGGCGGCCATGACTTGTGTGGCGGGCATGACTTGTGTAGCTGTCATGGCTTGTGTAGCGGCCATGGCTTGTGTAGCGGCCATGACTTTTGTAGTGGCTATGACTTGTGTAGCGGGCATGGCTTGTGTAATGGTCATGACTTGTGTTGCGGCCATAACTTGTGTATCGTAGTGGTCATGACTTGTGTGGCGGCCATGACTTGTGTTGCGGCCATGACTTGTGTTGCGGCCATGACTTGAGTTGCGGCCATGACTTGTGTGGTGGGTATGACTTGTGTAGCGGGCATGGCTTGTGTAGTGGTCATGAAATGTGCAGTGGCCATGACTTGTGTGGCGGCCATGACTTGTGTGGCAGGCATGACTTGTGTAGCGGTCATGACTTGTGCGGCGGGCATGACTTGTGTGGTGGGCATGACTTGTGTGGCGTCCATGACTTGTGTGGCAGGCATGACTTGTGTGGTGGGCATGACTTGTGTAGCGGTCATGACTTGTGTGGCGGGCATGACTTGTGTGGTGGGCATGACTTGTGTGGCGGCCATGACTTGTGTGGCGGCCATGACTTGTGTGGCGGGCATGACTTGTGTGGCGGGCATTAGGCTTTGCTGAAACATGCTGATTGCTTTTCGCAATGCTAATAGTTCAGGCCAAAATTGCTAAAAAATTGCTTTTTTGTGCCAAAATGCCAGGAAATGCTTTTTTCAATTCATGCTTTTCATGTGTTTCTCGGGTGAGTGGCTGGAGGGAAGTCGTCAAGTGAAAAGGGTGGCAGTCAGACTGAAAAGGTATTTTATTTTAGAAGATGTGAGGCTGTGGTTTTAGCAGGCTGAGTTGTGGTGCAAGAAAGAAAAAAAGGGGGTAGGTGTGAGTGCGTGCATTTGAGGAGATGTGGATATGATTCAGGCACAGCTTGCTCCACAAGTGTTTACTTTCGATCAGTATACTGGAGCATCACAACTTCTTGCAAATTGTCAGCAAGTGCTGCCTCTTGCTGCTCATTGAATGCATTGCTCAGCATAGAAAAAGAAACTCCGCTCGGTAGCAGCAGAAGATGGTTGAGCAAGGAGAACCTTTCTGATAGCAGAGGACCAATGTGGAAGTCCATTTTCATGGTTTTGCCACTGGTGCAGCTTCTTCAGATTGGTGAGCTATTGGCAGCCATTTTCTGCTGCTAGGTATGCCTGCAAGCCTTCAATAGCCTGTTCATCGAAAAAAGGAGAGGAACGAAGAGGATGGATTGCAGCTGCAACTGGTCGAAGGGAGTTGACTTCACATGGGTCAAAGTATCGTGCATAATTTAAATGCGTCCACCGCTGCTCTATGCTTGATGTTGACTGCTGCTGAAAGTACTGAACTGCTGTCCAGACACAATCCTTGGCCGCTTCCTCCACGCCTTCAGTGGTCAATTCTGGGTTCTCCTCAACTAATTTCCTTGCCACTGCGTGGATATTTGGGAAGTGTTGAACAGTGCAAGCGCTTATCACCTCCTGAAGCTTTCGAAATGCATTGAACATGAGAGACCCATCACCTTCAAGATTGTGTGTGGCTCACACAAAGTACTGGCCAACATCGACCGCAGCTGCAAGTTGAAGTTGTAGGTCCCTCTTTCGCTCTGCAACCTGAAAGATGGTATGGAGATGGTCCATTGTCTTTGGGGCAACATCTTGATTGTTGTCCAAGAAAGGCTCAATCTCTGCAAATAGAGTACAAGTTTGGTGGAGAACTTCCCATTGTAACCACCACCATGTCTTGCTGAAGGACTTCATTGACAAACCAGTCTGCTCCACCTTAGCCTGGCAATACAGCTGTGGGCAAACAAGCTGGTCCACGATGTGTACTGACCGAAGACATCCAGTGTGGGAGTCACAAATCGATCATCAACGTTGTCAATGATGTGAGACCAACAGGGGATGTCCAACGCTCGAGGGTAGAATACCCGCAAGAGGTTCACAGCTGCTCCATTAACTGACGCACCATCGTGGATGAGCGAAAGGACACGGTTGCCCTGAAAGGTCATGTCGACCATACACCCGTTGATGACTTGTGCCAAGTCGTCTCTGCCTTCGCTGACGTGGCAAGGATGTCGATCCTCAGTAACTTCTGCTTGATTTCCAACTTGTCGACATCGCGAGCAACGACAGCAATCGCCTTGCCTTGTCGTGTGCTTCCGTCAAAAATGTGTTGAATGAGCCATCCGCTGGGTTACGCTGGTCCTTAATTTGCTGTATCTCGTGCTCAAGAATGAGTGGAATGAGCTGGGCCAAGTTCTGACTGTTCGTCAAATGATAGTTATTTCTCTCGAGAAGGTGACGAAGGTAGTCGACCTTTTTCAACCGAACTCTGGCTGATAAAATACCCTCCACAACTTTCAGACGCCATGCCCGCAGGTCTTTCGGAAGGCTCTCGCCGACTGCACGGCTTTTCTCGTCATGCCATTGAGTAACGTCCAGTAAGGTCTGGGACTTCAGTTTGGATTTGAAAAAGGCGTCCTTCGACTTCCTCTGCTTTGCGGACTTCACATGGGTGAGTACGGAGCTCTTCTTCGACGACAACAGCTCATTGCACACATCGCAGAGCAAATTCCCACTCTTGACCGATAGGTGATCGTTTCGAAAATCCTTCGTCCTTTCCCAAAGAGACTTCTTTCGCAGTTCCAGTCCGCCAGTGCATCGTTCAGTCAGGTTTTTGGCAGAGTTGCATTGGACTGATCTCGCCCGAGCTATCTTAGCTTGGGAGGCCCATTATCGGCGCTATCAGGATCGGAGTCCTCAGCTCCCGAATCAGAGTCACTTATTTGAGCATGCTTTCTGCTAGCCATGATGATCAAGACAACCCTTGACTGCGTGGACAGATTGCTGTTTTATGTGTTTCTGGGGTGAGTAGAGGGCGAGGGCTGTGATGCATGCCGATCACAACCAACTTGTCAAGGCTATGAAATTGTTTCTCGCAACCATCGCCTTATTTGGCCTTACCATTCCCGCGCTTCGCTTCGTTTGCATCAACTCCAGATGTCAAACATGGTCGTGTCGATTTACCAGTATGTGTGGTTTTACTTTTCGTTAATTAGTCCTTCTTTCCTATTCAAAATTCTCACTTCATGGATTGGATGCGGCGAGGTATTGTTCTTTCTTCTGTCTTTACGGAGGTACCTACGAGCTCGAGCGGAAGTGAGGGACACAACATTTCTGAAAACTGCTGAAAAATGCCAGAAGTCAAGGAATGTGCTGCTCTCAAAGAGTATTGCTCTTTTGGAGCGAAAATGCCAAAAAAAATGCTAGCATTTTCTTTGGCAGGGCCCAGCGGTCATGGCTTGTGTAGCGGGCGTGACTTATGTAGCGGTCATGGCTTGTGTAGCGGCCATGGCTTGTGTAGCAGGCATGACTTGTGCAGCGGTCATGGCTTGTCCAGTAGCCATGACTTGTGTAGCGGTCATGGCTTGTGCAGCGGTCAAGGCTTGTGTAGCGGTTATGGCTTGTGTAGCAGGCATGACTTATGTAGCGGCCATCAGACTTGTGTGAACAGGAGATTGAGTCTGCTGTATAGACTTCAAACCTTGGACTTTTCAAACTCAGAGTTTTTGCTCATCGCAAAAAGGTAAAAGGTGCAGGTGGGG
>JAOWAR010148245.1:0-11599 GCA_028571005.1 Clathrina lutea | reverse complement strand
CAAGCAACAAAATGGCGGTGGTCTCTCTCTCTCTCTCTCTCTCTCTCTATCTGTCTTTCGGGCTCGTGTGTACTGTTGGTTTGCTGAGAGTAAAGTATGTTTCTACCGTGGGACTGACTTCATGTGCTTGCTGGGAAGGGACACAACATGGCGTACCGAACAGTTACTACACGCCTGTTGGCAGCCCAAGACACCCAACAGCGTCTCTGGAAGTGGACATCGACGAGTTCCGCGTCGACTCGCATTGACCCTTCCCCGTTCGGACTCGCCGGGCACACCACTCTCCAGCTCAAACCTCTTTCCTCCCGCCAGCGAGCCGCCTTCGGCCCCTGACCTCATGCAGATGATCCACCAGCAGCAGCAAATTATGGCAGCCCTCCTGGCCTTTCGTCAGCTCGACCAGCCGGCAGTCCTCCCCCGTCCCGTCATGCGCCCACCATTCACCTCATCCACCGGCCGTTAGACCTTGGAAGATGGACATTGCCGTCCTTCCCATCCCGGAAGACACAGACCTGACCTCTTTCGCAGACTGGCACATTTGATGGGCAGACTAATCATCCCTCACCCGGGCCATGGACGACATCATCACACTCACAGCCCGCCAGGGTCTGCTGCGTTCCGTGCTCCACCCCGACTGGACAGTTCCCTGGCAGACGGGCAAATTGGACATCCAGGAGCAGGACGACATCGATGCCGTACTGCCCAAGCTAGAGTGGTATCTACGCCGCCGCCGCAATCCAGTCTTGGATCGGCAGGAGTTCTTCGGCCACGTACAAGGCGAACACGAGAACACGGATCAGTTTGTCGCGACCTTGATTCGAATCCATGACCGCTTTGCGTTCGACCTTGACGCAGAAGGCCACTATGGCCAGTGCGGACACGCATGGGACCACGGTGGCGGGCTCAGGGACTTTCGCCTCTGAGACCAAGTGATCTGCGGGCTACGAGATGCCAGCATGCAGCAACGGGTGATCCTGGAGGAATACGACAACCAGCTCTCCTCGCACTGGGTCTTGCAGATTTGTACGGCTCACGAAGCCTCCCTAGACACAGAGAAGGCACTCTCTCAAGAACCCTCGGCAGCATGGCGCACAGTCGTCCTACAAACAACAAAGGACAACCACAACCCCCCCCCCCTCTGCAAAACATGTTTTGAGTTTATCTAAATCTGCTCACTGCTTGTAACCGGGGAGAACATGCACCAGCCTCAGGGTGTAAGTGTTCCTTGGATTGTAGATGTGTGCTGTCAATGGCGGATATTTTTACATGTACCCGTATGTATTTTCTGCTACGACTTGAATGATCGTGACTGGGAAGACATGATCAGGATAGTGGTCCCGGCACACCAATCAAAGGCCAAATTTGCCATTGCTGAGCATGTCCATGACCACCATTTTCCTCATCAGGTGGATTGGTCAACCTTGCAGGTCATCGATCGTACATGTCGACAGCATGAGCGCAATGTTCGGGAAGCTTTCCCCATTTGCAAGCGCCAACCAAAAATGAATCGTGATGCCGGAGTCGAAGGTAGCGCAGTGTGGAATTCTGTGTTGTGGGTGTTGGCTTCCAAACTTTGGCCCTGTTTTTTTCATTTTTGTTTATTTTTGTATATTTTTTATTTATTTTTTTATTTTAGCATTCCGGCTTGGGTGGTTGCGTAGCACTTGGTATGCAGGGGTCATAGACTAGGCTGCTATGGTTTCCATGTAGTTTTCCGTACGAGTAAATCGGTAGGCACCTAGAAGTAGCACGTTGCTCCAGAACGTAGTATATAAACCGGTGCTGCTCTTTTCTGTACTTCGTTTACAATTGATGAAGCTAGAGGCATTTCTACCGCAACGTCTTGTAAAATTTGGCCTTTGACTGGTGTGCCGGGACCACTATCCTGATTACTTTCTGTTGTTTAAGACATTAGTGTAAAGAAAAGGGGGATATCTTTTTGATAGTATAGTTTATGGTTTCGAGGTTTGAGACTTGTAACCAGGGCAACACCCCACATTGTTTACTTGTATCTATGAGAAACTGTCTTACTCTTGGAAAAGACACCCTCTAGCTGAGTAAGAAGAGATGAGTTTGCTGTGAGAATAACAACAATGTTACAGATAGCTCTTCACTATTTTTCCCTACATAATCCTAACAAAAAATTGTTGAAATCCACTATTAAAACTAGGGGAGTCTAGGAGTTGCTTTTCCCACTAAACCACATGAAAGCAGTGTCTGGCTAAACCCTTGACATACAATTTTTTCCCTTTACTTGGTCATTCAATGGATACATTGGAACAAACTGTTGAAACTTTCTTTCGTCAAAAGCATTAAAGAGCTTAAGTCTCAGGGGCGGAGAAATTTGGCTGGTGTGGATGCTTGATCGACACACAGCGATTCACAGACCCTCGCTTTGAGAAAAAAATGCTAAACCTTGTGGGTTTGGGGCGAGATTGTGGCTTGCCCAGATAATAGAGACGTAAGTAGCTGGTTAAATCGGGTTTCAGACCAATGGCAAGGGTAGACACGCAGGTTAGGTTTCTGTGGTTTCGCACTTTGATCGCGTGAAAGCCGGTCTGGTCGCGTAGGCCTACGCGCAGTAAACTACATTGTAAATCGTACCGTCGTTTTTCTGGCCCATGCGATCCTTCTTCATAATCTACTTACGAAGACCTCCTCGACAAACTCGAGCGGCAAATCGCGGTGAAGCTTTTGACCCTAACCGGACACTGACACACACGAGCGCAGAGCATCGCAGAACTGTACAGATCGAGACCGTCCACAGCGCCATATTCGAGACCGCTCTTCGCGGGAGGATAAAGGGCAAAACGCGGAGTGTCAGCAGCCTTTCATCTCTTTTGGAGATCCTGCTCTCGCACGTTCTCGTACGCCGCCACCCAAAGGGAAACGTCTGCTTAATCGCGCCCGTCGTTGTCTGCAACTTCGAGAAAAGGCTTAACGGCCCTGCCAAGCGGAAACCACAAGCTAACCCCGCTTCTCCGTGCCATCGCGAGGCTTGTTCTCGTGTCAACCGCCGCTCTCTTCGCGGTCATTCGCGCCAAAACCATGCACCTGGCTTCCCTCAGCATCTCTCACATTCTCCCAGAGCTCTCTCGTTTTTCCCAGAGATCTCCCGTTCTTGAAAACGCCTTGTTTCTCGGCCAAAAAGAGACGCTGGAAGACGGTTTACGCTAGGATCTCACAAAAGCAAGTAATGGCAATGCATCTGTGCAAAGAAAGATCGCCTGGAGTAATCGGAAAGGGCTCAAAATGAGGTAGGTTTATGAGACACTGAAAAGTCATGGCATTTCATCACCTCCTTTTGTATGCATAGGGTGCTAGACTGAATCACTGTGACTACTTTCAATAGTTTTATTGGTGACTTCGAAAGTTTTCTGGCGTTTATGACTTACGGAATTCCACGGATCATCGGGATCAGCAACGGTTCCCTGCAGCTGGTTGGCTGCCTTGGCGAACTCCATAGCTTGGCCGGACAAGACACTCGGATGTTTTGAAGTGGCTGATAGCTGGTCAGATGAGCACACAAATACACACTTTATAAAAACCTAAGGGAGATGCCTGTTTGTACTACTTGATCATTTACCTCGTTCAATGAAGCCCTTTTCCTAAAAACTTCATCTTCTGTCATTTGAGGATGAAATTCCAAAATTAACTGAACATTATTGCCACCATCAGGCCTGTAGGGACTGGATGCGAGTCCACACAGCTTTATTGAGGTGTGTGTGTACGTGTACATGCGTGCATGTGGACGTGTGCGCTTGTGTGTATGTCGTCCCAAGCCATTTATATGAACACCAGGTATATTTCTACTTGTGGGTGAAATTCTCTATATGCCTGATCAGTAAAAAGATGCTCTCCTTTTCCTCTAGGGGAAGGGGTATGCAGCTTTACTTCCTGTTCATGTCGTAAGAGCTGTTGGGGTGACTTTTGGCTGTGTGTGCTCTTGCTTCAAGCCGCTGGCTTTGCGGCAGAGAACCTTTTGAGCCATAAAAACTGCCACAGAAACCTGCACTTCGTGACATCCACAGCACATTCGGTTTTCTGGGCAAAGAGTGCAGCGTTATTTCGCTGATTGAAACAGGATTAATTTGCACACAGATAGCCAGAGCCTGCTTTGTGTGTAATTCCTGACTTTACTTTCCTTTTTGCTTGACAGTGGCAAGGACAAGTTTCATTCCTTGCTTCATGTGTACAGGCGAGTAGTATATGGATCCCCTTTGACCTGACTACCTAGGTCAGGCCCATTTTCGTGTGTGTAGCTGGAACAGGTCCGGCCCTTGACATATTCTAAGCTGGTCCGAGCTCCGAACAATGCGCGTCCTGGAGAGCGAGTTTCCGGTGGAACTTCAAAAGACAGCAGCGAGCCGACTACTTTTCAGTGTGGGCATTCTTTGCTTTTTCTCACACTGACTTGTGTGTGGGCCTGGTAATCAAACTTTCTTGTCGGTGTGTGTCTGTGTGTTGGGGGGAGTGTTGAAGCCATAAAACCGAGAGCTTGTGCAGTTCTTTTGGGTTGCAAGAATTGCTTTATTGACGGCTTGAGACACACAATGTTGGACTTCAAAAGAACTTTCGAAAACAGCCTGTGGCAGTGTCGCAAGCGTGGAAGGGTTTTTTTCAAAGTCTGGCGGGAAGGACCTGGCTGAGTACAGATAGGGCTGTGCAGCAAGTGTTCCTCGCAAACCTGTTGTACCCTAGAAACGGTTTTGCCTCTCGTTTATTGCTTTCAGCACCAAAACCACATTTCACCAGGAAAGTCTGATTTACAAGTGCTTCCATACAGACCTAAAACTAGGGCAAGACCGGTGAGAGAGACTGGAACATATTTTAAGTGCGCTGGAAGAGAGAGAAAAAGCGAGAGACAGAGAGAGGGAGACTGAGGGTATGCTAAGCTTGTTGGTAGTATTGGGAAGTATGATCGAAGCAAAAGTTCGGTTGTTTGGTAACAGAGCCAACAAAGTGTGCATTAGTGTGTTAGTAGGCTGGGAAGAGACAACCGGGCTTCCAGGGCCTCTTACTGAGTTCTAATATGAAATTCTAAATCTCTTTATTGAGCTTATCTGAAGTCAGATTTTCCCCATTCTACTCCGGATGAAAGCCTCCTCCTGCAAATGACTACCACTGCAGGAGCCTATGGGAATCAGTAGTAACACCTGCAGCTGCGCTTTCACACGTGCTATATACCGTGAAGGCCCCCAGACAATATTTGGAAAGGAAATAGTTACACTTGAACCAAACTTTGCACAATGCATTTGTTTTGACACTACTGGCACCAGAAGCATAGAAGAACTGTTCAAAATTATTTTTGAGGCCATTGGGTCTAGCACCTGAACGAAGAGTTCCTTTCGAGCGTTTGTTCCTCTTTCTTTCGAGGTAGATTATTTAAAGACATGGAACCGTTTGGCCGTGAGAAGCGAGAGAGGTCGCAGTGCGATAATTGATTTGATGTACACAGGAAACGAATGCTTTGTTGCCACCATCAGGCCTGTTGGGACTGGAGGTGGTTCCACAAACAATGCTTCATGTATGCGTGCATGTCACAGGTCATGATTTGGATCACACTTATTTCTGCTTGTGGGTCAAATTTGCAGGATGAAAGGTTGACGTTGCCTTGCGTTTACTTCTTGGCAATGATATGTTTTATCAACATATTCATATAGAGCAGTCGGGTGACTTTTGGCCGCATGAAATCTTGCTCGAGATCGCAGAATTTGCACAGAAAATATCCTTTGTCTCCCTCAGAGACTAGCTGATCAAAACTGGCAAGAGCTACGATCAATCCAATACACTAAAACCCTAAGTCAGTGACACATGAGCATCTGACAGGATATATTTTGGAAGACAGTTATGTCTTAATGGAGGCCCAACTTCCGCTTGCGTCACCATGTCGCCACAAGGTCTCACCAAATGAAAATTCTAATGCTTTCCCGCCAATCCAAGTTGTGGCATAAAGGCGAGTAAACTTATCCAAAGATAAGTAGCAGCATTTGAAGAACTTACCCGTTCTCTGTCATCTTCATCATCAACAGAATCGACATGCACATGCACATCCCCTTGACGGACACCGACTTTCAAGACACATGCTGTGGCTGTAAGCAGATACGGGACACACATTTAACGTAGATATGTTCAGCGGAAAAATACTGAGAGTATGTGATTAGCTATCACATTAAGGCAGCAGTTTAAATAAGAAAAGAAAAAAACAGGCAAGGCACCCAGACAGGAAAAAAAACGTTTCACCTGGGAGTTAAGGCTTCCTCATGATAAGGAAGGAAAGATATAGGGTGTGCGCAAAAAAACTGTGAAAGTCGGTCAGTTCAAGTAGAACGAGCGAGTTTTTCGTGCTGCTAGAGACCCACACAAAAGGATATGATTCAAGTTGAATGACAGCGGAAGAGTGTCAGTACAAGCCACATGTAGAGAGAGAGAGAGAGAGAGAGAGATGCAACATGGAACAACAGGATGTCAAGAGCTGTACATTTTCATGATTCCTTAGCTAAGGGTTCAACTTAGTATTGTCTTCAGAGATCATGTCGATCATCGATGTCTTCTTAGTGAAGTGCATGCCAGGCCCTGCACCACACTGTGTGAAGTAGTCCATTTACCTAGATATGTGAGGAGTACTAGCGCTAGACTCTAAGTGCTTGCGAAACATTAATGGTAGATCACCTGACTGACGCGCCCATGTGTGTGAAAATTTTAAACAGACAACTTCGAGAACATATCCTGGCAGGCATACTACCCCATGAAGGGCTGGACAGAAAGCTCAGGGTTTTCCAATCAATGAAACAATAAGACGGGTGTGTAGAAGTGTATGAACACTCCAATAGACAGCGGTATTCAGTCATGTATACGTACCCTGCTCTGTTTGTGGAGACAGATTGTGCTGAGTGGAGGAAATAGATTGCAGTGGTTTACACTGTGGAGACTGGTGTGGCTGGGAAGATGGAGGCGAATGTTGTGGATTTGTTTGATGGACAGAAGAAGGAGGGTCTGAAGCGATTGACGATCCATCAGACAAAGTAACAAGCTGCTCTGACAAGGAAGCTGTGATTGGCTGCTGAGTTGATCTCACCGACAGCTGTGCAAAGGCAAAAAGCAGAACACTCAATAGACAGGGACTAACTGCAATCTTTAGCCGCTCTGTGGCTGCTCTGCAGCCCATAAAAGATGACCTAGAATCCAGTCACTGATTATGAATACTATAGACGTAGTAAGCTGTTACCATAATTTTCTCATGCTCAGTTCACCTTTTAATTCACAGACAGTCTTTCAGGTGTTTTCTTCTCCTAAATGGCAACGAAGTCAGGAAAACACCTCATCTTGCTAACTGATTTAGATTTTCGTGACCTTCGTTTGTTTTGTTTTTTCTCGCCAGTGGCCAGGTTGGGATCTGGAGGAAAGACCTCTTCCTGCGAACTGATGTGCATTTCGAGGACCCTTTTCCTGTTTTATTCTCCACATCGGAGGCAAAACACCTAAAATCTCCTAACTGGAGTGCGACCCTGAACAGCTTCCGGGGAAAACACCTCCGTCAAGTGCTCTTGTCAGTTGATCGTAGGTAGGAATGATGCCGTCAAATTGCTGCAGGAGGAGGTCTGCTTCAAGCGCCGTTACTGGCGCATGGTCATCAGAGAGCATTGAATGAATTAGAGTGTGTTGAAAATGTTGCTTCAGTTAAACAGTGGGCTGTACACCAGGAAGCTGCTGAGTGGAGGATTGTAGATGCTAACTTCTCTTCTGGGCATGCGTAGGCAGTGGTGGAGCTTGTTGTGTTGTGAATGTATCATGTCAAAGGTAACATTGGATCATGGCCTACTTGGCGCACGCATTCCCGTGAAGGTACTTCTTCGGCAAACAGCATTGATTGCTGTTGACCTGGAAACAGCGTTGGTGGTTGATTAGTAGCAAATAATGGTGATGGTTGTTGACTGTTATGCGGCGTTGATGGTTGATGGCCATGGTGTAGCGTTGCAGGCTGTTCACCAGTGTATGGCAATGATGGCTGTTCACCAGTGTGTGGCGCTGTTTGTTGACTGGCATGTGGCATTTTTTGTTGTTGATTATCGCAGGATGTTGATGGCTCGAATTGACTGGTGTACAACATTGATGGTTGGAGCTGACTGGCATTTGATGCTGCTGGTTGCTGGACAGTGGGCAGGATCGTTGGCTGTTGAATGCTGGCCGTGCCCATCAAAGGCCACTGGGGATGGGGGTGTCTTTGTGTCCCTTCCTGAGGCATGGACAGAGAGAAATGACAGAGAGCCTATGTAGACTACTGTATAAACAAGCAAGTTTGTGACTGCAACATTCCTATTAGCAAAGAAAAAAGACATATTTGACCTTTAGCTTTAGCCTGGTAGGTTTACTGGCTCACCAGTGATGAGCCGATTAGGAAGCTGCTATTGTAACGGTAAACTTCAATGGTGTGTTGTTTCTCTTTGTCCATTCAGAGCATTCCTTATGTATATGGTGTCGATCAAAACCTTGATTGTTTGATCAATTTACAATCTGCAGCCAAAATGCAAAGAGGAACCAATGCAGCAGGACAAAGAAATGGCAAAAGCCAATCGATGGGGAAGCAGGAATTCTTAGAAGTTTATCACAGAATAAAACTCACGGCTGGGAACGGAACTATAAAGTAGATTGTTCTCTTGTGAATGTGCTGATGGCTCTCGATGTTCTTTGGATTTTCGACAGTGGCACATTCATGGCAAGCAATTGTGAGGGTGCCGGAACCTGCAGCTGTTGCCATGGAATGTGGTCGCACGGTCCAGGTGAAGTGTTCACCGATGTCACATCTCTGGGGCTCCTGCCTAACTTCAATCGGCCTAACTTTGAACATGGCTTTAAGCTCTCCAAAAGGGCGGTTCGTCGGGGTGCTGTCAAAAGGAGAATTACTCTGAAAGATAGAGTTGTTTGGGGAATCTAGTGTAACTGCAAGGTCCACCTTTGGGAATGCCCGGACACCATTGGAGAGTGTTTGATTAGGTTCATGAGCTAGCTGGAAGCCTGATTCCATGGGATCCCTCATGCAGTAATCCGATAAAGTTGAGAAGGTGACTTGCAGGGCACACTCTCGCCCTCCTATCTGCCGGCTTGCCACGGAGAAGTATATCTTCTCTCCCAGGATATTGATTTCTACTGGGCCGTACTGTGCTTGGAACACACTGAATTCACGAACAAGGACATCAACGAAGCCGTTCCGGACTGAAAAGTCTTCGGGTGGAAGCTTTGTCCACACTGGCAACTCATGGAATGCAGTATGGCTCACCATCACACTAACAGACCCAAGCCAGTCTTTGCTGGTGTTCAGTGGCAATGACAGCCTGAGTGGCTGGCTTAGTTGACTCATAGTGTGGGGTCCAATCGTGACAAGAGGGGAGAGTCGAGTCTGGCCCTTGACGGCATAATTGCGGGGAACTTCGATTGCCATCATAGCGAGCCATGTGCCGTCCGGCAGTGATCCGGGCTGGCTCTGGAGGACAACATCACCAATGGACAGCACAGCACCATTATCGTCAATTTTGCAAATATCTGTGGACGAGTGCGTGTACGGAATTTCTCGTTCAAGAACAGTGACAACACCTGCAATTGAACAATGGGATAAACAAGAAAAGTGGCATGAGCTTAGAGGAACCGGCTCGAATGAAAAAAATCATTTTATGAGAAAGAAGAATCAAGTAACACCCATGATGGCAGTGAAAATCAAACATAGAAAAAATACGTGCCTCGAGTGGGGCTCGAACCCACGACCATTCTATTTGCGCTAGGACGCTCTATCCACTGAGCTATCGAGGCCCACACCTTCGACCACGAATTTAACTTGCTTTCATCCCACTGCCGACAGCATTACTGCTGCCTCACTCTTCGGCTGCAACGATCCAAACTCGGCATGGCTGCCCGCGCCAGGTACTCGCGAAACGCTTTTCCTGCCCAGAGAAGAGTTGTCCAGGTCGGCTAGAGTTCCTCTAGCCTTCACAAGACGGAAAGGAAATTTATAGTCAGAGAGGAGATAACGCGGGGAAGGAGAAGAATGCCATCGTGGGTGTTACTTGATACTTTCTGATTCTTCTCCTTCCCCGCGTTATGAGGAACACCATTGACGAACTGCTAGTTGATGTGTAACCTGTGCCAGTGATTGCTGCAGCAATGGATCCGCAATACAACGCGCTGAAGTTCCTTCCGAAAGAAAGCCAGCTACAAATACGAAGGGAATTAATTTCGGCTTGTAAGGAAAGCAACGCGAAAACAGCTAGGGTCCATGAAGATCCCACGGATGTGCAGGAGCCTCAGCGGCTGCAAAGTGGTTCAGGCTGCCACTGCTGGCCACACTCCGCGGTAACAGTGAAGATGATGAGAAAGATCTGGTGGAAGAAAAGTGGACACATACTTGGAAGAAAAGATTCTCGGTGACAAAGAATTCGATCCCCTGGAGGGGTGTTGCCAGAATGAGCCATGTTATCTGTTGAAGAAGGTTGAAGGACATTTTAAATCTCACTCTCATGATCAACTCAAAGCAGTTAAGAACAGCAGTTCTTGGGACGCAAAGTGAGAAATGAAAAGGATGGTGTTAATTTTAGAAGACGATTCGGCGTCAATGCCATCATCAGTTCCTCCGGATGAACTGATGATGGCGCTGATACCGAAACTAAATTAACACCATCCTTTTCATTTCTCACTTCACGTTCCAAGAACTACTGTTCTTAACCTTCTTTGAATGTTAGCTCTCTTTGGCCAAGGTTGCACGAGGCATTCTGCCCATGCCAGCAACCTCTGTCAGCTCAGAGAAAGTGTTTTCTGCAGCAGACCTGGTCGTCAGCAACCTCCGGGCATCCCTCCTGCCTGAAAATGTTGGCCCCCTGGTGTTCCAAAATAAAAATACCACTTAAGCAACCACCAACAGCACTACTTCTAGCAGAACCATCCAGCCAAAAAATTAAGCAGGAGCAGGATGCTGACAGCTCCATATTGCCACAATTGGGCTAAGCAGTGCATTGATTGCAGTGTGAATTATGTAAAAAGTTATGAAACAGATTCTTAATGGAAATATTTCCCATAAATGTACGCTGTGTATATCCAATACAGACATTTCAGACGAATATTAATTTTGTTCATTCGGTCGTTTTGGAATCGAATATTCAGGATGGGAAATTTGCTTTTCGTTTCAGCCCTAGTTCTAACGGTCTGGTACTCCGCAGCTACTACCATCAGATCTTCTAGATCGGGGACTCCCGTGTGGACGAGATAGCCTTACCTAGAACTGCGCCATTGCCCATCTCCTTTTTTGACGATGACGTGATGGCATAGCGGATATCGATAGTCAGGTGACTCTCGTCTGCGAGGTGAACTTTTGCCGCAGGTTCGAGTCCCAGTCTCGTCACGGAGTTGAGCATTAACTATAGCCCACGACAGTGGGCTATCTTTTGATTTGGGTAAGGTTTTCATCTTCTTCTTCTTCTTGTTCTTGTTGTTGTTGTTCTTTCGACGCTTCTGAGCAGCGGAGGGGGCTGCGCCGGCAGCCGCGCGATGCCCGGTCCAAAAATCGCGCCTACATTTCTGCTTGTGGGTCAAATTCTCGACGTGCTTTGTCGGC
>JAOWAR010148234.1:0-11599 GCA_028571005.1 Clathrina lutea | reverse complement strand
TGAGTAAAATGAGCTACACCGCTTCTCTTTCTTTTCTTCTTGTGCAAAACCACTGATGATGAGCCGGTAAGAAACATTTACACATACGAAAAGATGATGGATTGGGTGGGAAATGACGCGGACCAAGGAAGGCAGTTCATCGTTTTCCTGTTTGTTTTCTCGCTCACAATATCTGGCATGCGAGGTTTGCAGTTGGGATCTGTATTGGGAAGTGGCAGTTTTCACCACATCCGTTTTGTTCTCTTGGGCCAAATCTTCCGAGGAGAAAAATAATGTCTGCCTTTGGCTCCTTGGCTGTTCTAGAAGCTGACGGCAACGTTGATGTCAAAATGCCTCTTTTCTTTTCCAATAATTATCTTTTAAAATCTGTTGAGGTTTCTTTTCGCTTTTGTTCTCTCAAAATGAAGTGTATTAGTACTTTCTTCATTACTCCTTACAGAGCATGAATGGTGTGATGGTCAATGATCGCAAGATTGCTCCAGACAAGGAGGTGATGCTGGCGCTTGGTGACACAGTGGTGTTTGGTGTACAGTTGTCGGGAGGGTGCTCTTTTAAGTACCGTGTGGTGGCGTGTGACGACAGCACCGTGGCTGCTTTGCAGAAGAGGCCGCCAGTTGTGAGTTTCGACGCTGTCTCGCCCACGGAGTGCTTTGATCCACCTGCCAAGCATCCGCGCCTAGCCGACAACGCTGAGTCACAGCAAGTGGCCCGTCTGCGCGTGGAGCTGGCACGAATGGAGCGCCGTCTTGCCTCCATGGAAAGCAAAGGTGAACATCTTGACCAGCGGAGGTCTGCTATCGAAGAGCTCGAAGCTGAAAAGAAAGCCATGGAGGAGCGACTACATCAGAAACTGGCGGCAGAGGCCAGCTGTCGTGAGGAGGAGCTGAAGAGCGAATTGAAACGCCAGCAAGAAGCTGCGCTTCATGCCAAGGAGGCAGAGGAGGAGTTTCGGCGGGAGAGCGAGAGGCGAGCTGAAGATATCCGGCTGGAAGCCGTGCGGAGGGAGGAACAGCTGAGGAAGCAAACCGAGGAGGAGATTGCACGTTTGCAGGAGCAAGCTGAAGAAGAACGACGCAAGCAGGTCAGAGAGAGAAACAGACGGACAGACAGACCAACAGGCAGACAGACAGACAGACAGACAGACAGACAGACAGACAGACAGACAGACAGAGAGGGGGAGGAGGTGGGAGGGATAATCAGAGAGAGGGGAAAGGAAGGAGGAGGTGGAGGGAAGAGATTTTCTCACGGCATACGAGCAAAATGGGAATATTGTCTCCACGAGCGACTTTGTTCCTCCGTGCCATGCCTTTTTTTCTGCAATGTCCTCTTTCGTTTCTTGCAATGTCCTGCTCGTGAACAGATCAAGTTGCTAGAGTCCAAGCTGAAAGAGGCAGATGAGGCTCATGCCCAGCTGAAGGCTCAGCTGCAGGAGCATGCCAAGGAGAAGATCGAGTGTGTGGAGGCCGAGCGGCATCGTGTTGAGGACGAGCTCAAGAAAGCGCTCGATGCCAAGCAACAAACCAGCGAGCTGTTGCAGCTTCAGCTTGCTGAGCTTGAGCGTGAGCAGGAAGCCAGGGTGAGTGGGAAAGTCTGCGAAAATCTCTTCTTGCAGCAATGCTCGACACTTTACTAAATAAGCTCTAGTGTCTGAGAGATGTTGACCTGCGTTGGCCAAATCAAAGTGAAGCAAATTGAAATCGATTGAAACAGGATCTTAGCAGATGGATTGATAGCGCCGTAGATTCATTTGGCATTGTCGGTCAACCACTGAATTTTGTGGCGCACACCAGCATCCTGTGTAGAGTTGTTTGTACCACAAATGAGGGCGGCTGTTCCCACCTGAACATTGAAATAGAGGGTGCTACGTCAATTGTGAGGAGTTGGCTCCAATTCTTCTGGATGTTACAGGGACACCTTAAGCACACTCAATCTGAATTGCGGGCCAGTTGAGGAAGTAAATCAGTGATAAAGTCTCCTCGAGAGTCCAGGAGGGGTCGCGGCAAGCGTAGGATTTTTCTTCATAGATTCCACATGAACACTTGAGAAAATAAATAAATATGAAAAAAAATTTTAAAAAAGGGGGGAAAAGAGAGAATATTTGAGAGGAGCAGAAAGGAAGATGAAATTAGGCGAAGAAAGCGAGAAATGTGCACAGAAAAAAACCCAGCCTAGATCTTCGACATGGGTGGCCCATGGAGTTTGTTTTCTTTCCAGATTATGGCAGCTGTGGCTGCTGCGAAGCAAGACGTTGAGGTGAAGCAGCAGGAGCTGGCGAAAAGTTTAACAGACCAGCACAGTGCCGAGTTGCGACAGCTTGCAGAGGTCAGTGAAGGGTGGGAAGGAAGGCTGGGTTGGAGGTTCTCGGTGAGGGAGAGGGAGGCTGAGGGAAGAAGAAAGAGAGGGGAGGAGGAACGGGGAGGAAAGTTGGCACGGAGGGAGATTGTTGGTGGTTGTAGGTTAGTGGAGGAGGCCAATGGAGTGGAGGGAAGTATACCGTGAGATAAACTCATCTCAGGGCACCTAAAAGTGCGTAGGCTGTTTGGCCGCAGATACCTGGAAAGCAGAATTTCACCGTGGCCTGATTCAGCATGTCGTCGATGATTTGAGTTGTCTATTCTATGCTGCCAAAGAATTCAGTGAACAACCCTAGCGCAGCTGGTTGATTGTGAACTTGTTGCGTGTGAACTGAGGTGAAACTTATGGGGTCACATTCCGACACATGCTGGCGGTGGCTGTGGTGTAACTTGTATAATCATAAGCTGACTGCAGAGTCAAGAATTCAAATCGGTTTTGTTTAATCACATTCTGTTACACATTGACGGTGGCTGTGGTGTAACTTGTATTATCACATTCTGTTACAAATTGATGGTAGTTGTGGTGTAACATGCAATCACATTCTGTTGCACGTTCATGGAGAAACTGTGATGTTTATAAACAATACCACCAGGGTATGAGGGCCAGGATTGGAGCGAGACCTAGTCGATGACAAGGGTACCTATTGTCGTTCCCACATGCCATTGGACTCTTGAACTAATGCCGCAACGTTTTGTTGCTTTACACTTGTGGCAACATTTATTTTCAGCAAGAGAGTGATAAGACGATCAAGGAACGCAAGTTATAGCTGTAAATTCTTGCTGCATAGAGAAAGGAAAAGGTGATGGTCCAGCCAGAGAAATTTGCTTCAGCAATGTTGTTTGCCTCTGCTGGTTGGGCAGTATTTGCTTTTGAAACGGGAGTGAGGCGAAGATGTCCGCTTGACTGTTCCATTGCGATGTATTCACGGCTTAGAAGTGTGCGTCTTTGTAGATATCTATCACCGTCTGACAAAAGTTTTGTGTGACGTGCCAGTGAATTCCAGCCTAGAAACTCGGAAGACTTACCTTCGAATAGTTCGAGCCATCCTATTGGTGTAGCGATGTTCACATTGCTGAAAAACCTGTCTTGTTCCTCTTCTCTAACAGAGACAAGGTCAATCATGATTTTTTTTTCTTAGTCCTGAAGAGCTTGAACCTACTTCTGCATAGTTTCCATGTAGACTCTACAACATTGCTTTGATCGATGACAGCGCTGCCAAATCTTGCTTTGCGGAAGGATCTTCTGCATCGCAGCGCAATTCAAAATTTGGCTTTTCATCCACCATCTTGGAGCGTCAATCACAGTCAAACAGCTCTGTTCTGTCTACCAAAGCAGGGCAAATTTCTTTTGCTGTCTGTCTCCCTGTGCATACTGTCTCCTCTCTTCTCTCTCTCTCTCTGTCTCTCTCTCTCTCTCTCTCTCTCTCTTTCTTTATTTCTCTCTCTCCAGGAGCTTGCAGAGCGAGACAAACAGCGAGAGGAGCTCAAGTCAAGATTGGAACGCCAAAAGTCCGACCAGGAAAAACTGACCGAGAGTCTGAACTGTGCCATCTGCTGTCAACTGTTTGTCTTTGCCCACACACTGCACTGCTCCCACAGCTTTTGTGAGAAATGTATCTTCCAATGGTTGGCTGCGCGGCCGCAGAAGCGTGAGTGTCCCATCTGTCGCAAGGAGCTAGTGGCCGACCCGGTGCCATCCCGGGCGCTCGATCATTCAGTGGAGAACGCTCTCATTGTCAGTGCTGACCGAGAGGCTGTGGATGAGTGGAATGAAGTTGCGAAGCTCCGTAAAGCATATCATGAAGAACGGAAAGCAACAGCAGCACGCCAAGCTACGTCTGCAGCAGCTGCACTGGCTGGTTCGGGGGCGGCGGCTGCCTTGGCTGCACCGGCGATGATACCTCCGGCAGCAAGGCCTCCGAATGTGATTCCTGCCATCATTCCAGCAGCGCTCGCCAACGCGCTTCGACTGCAGGGAGGAACGCTTCGCTTGGTCCAGCCGCTCAATGTTGTTCGACCTGCTGTCCTGCATCCAGCCACTCCAGCTGCAGCCGTGCGGACACCAGCACCAGCCAGGCAGCCACAGCAGCAACAGCCGAGGGGACAGCGCCCGCAAGCAAGAGAAACTGTCCCTCACAACGTCATCGTTCTTCCTTGATTGTAGAATTGAATGACATTGTGTTTACTTCTTGGGATCACCAACCTCGAAATGCTCCAAACCCCAGAATGCAATCGCTGTTATGTTTGTGTCTGCTGTGTGGATGTAGTGGAAACTGATCTTTATAAATAATTTGACCTGCTGTTTGTCATCTGCTCTTGTCTTCATTTTGTGCAATTTTAAAAAAATTTTGGTGTGCGCTTCTCGCTGATGGATGCATTATCTTCAAGGTCACCTGTGTATATGTACTTCCTCATGTGTAGATCTTCCTCTGTGGAGAACCACCTGCACATTATTTCCAAGCCGGTCAGTTGCTTGTACGATAAAAGCACAACGGTGGCAGTGGCTCGTGGAGCCATGTGTCGCTATAGTTTCTGACGAGCATGTCTAAGTTTGTGTTATCGGGTGTCCTCTCAAAAAATGAGAATTTTTACGTTCTGTTTTGGAGGCAATATAGATACGTTGACTCCTAAATTTGTTTGTGGGAATTCCCTTATATTTAGTTACCATGGGGAAAATGGCCGCTCTCTTTGGCCATGTGCTTCAGAAATGGAGAGTTTCAAATTAGCTGACAGACGAGTCTGTTTGGCCAATCAGGAGAAAGGAGTGGCATACACTGTGAACCATTTTGTGGACAGTGGATTTCCAAGAAGCAATGTTTACAGGATAATTGAACGCTTTGAGAAGGGTGGCAATGCTGAGAGAAAGGCAGGAAGTGGCAGGAGGGCTGTCAAGTTTGCACCAAGGAAGGAGAAGCAGTTGTTGACCGAGGCGTGCAATGTGGCATGGGAATCTCAAGGAGAAGGCTTGGAGGGAAGTTCCACTTAAGCAAGTCTTATGTTGTGGCATGGGAATCTCAAGGAGAAGGCTTGGAGGGAAGTTCCACTTAAGCAAGTCTTATGTTGTGGCGTGGGAATCTCAAGGAGAAGACTTGGAGGGAAGTTCCACTTCAGCAAGTCTTACGTGCAGAAGAATGGTGTCAAGCACTACAAACGAAAAAAATCTCCAACGTGAACGCTTGAGCAAGATGGGACACAAAAAATATGTGCCTTCGCAACTGAGTCGCACAATTTGTCCACAAGCTCTGTTGAAATCATCATGGATGATGAAAGTTACTTTCCTTTCAAGCATGATGAAAAGGCAGGAAATGATGAGCACAACATGACTGACAAGGAGAACACCCCTGACAAGGGCAAAGTACACAACGAAACTGCTTGTCTGGTTGGCGATCAGCATGCATAAAGTCACTCGGCACCACTCTCCCGGCAGCAAGGCATGGCCATAAATGGTGATGTGTACAGTACAGAATGCATCACAGCCAGACTGGTCCCTTTGATTGAGGAGGTTCATAGAAATGACATCCTGTTTTGGCCAGACTTTGCCAGTGCTCAATACGTCCGTGCGACAACGGCATTGCTGGATGAGTTAAACATTGATTTTGTGCAGAAAGAGGACAACCCTCCCAATGTCCCTCAGCTTAGACCAATTGGGAATTTTGGGCACAGCTAATGGAATTGGTTTACAGAGGAGGCTCGCAAGCTGAAACTGAGGAGCAACTGAAGAGACGGATCCGGAACTGCCTCCGTGCTGTTGAATAGTCTGCCGTCCAAGCCCAGATGCCATCACTGAAGACAAGGTTGAGGTCCAGGAGTGTGATTAGAATGTTTTATTTGATATCATACTGCACTTAATCATAAAAAGCTAAACATCATTACATAGAATGAGAAAGGAGAGGCAGGGAATGAAGAAAAAATCATTGGCCTCAGGTAGGTGGAGCTCGAACTCATGGCCTCGGTTTTGCGCTCCGACGCTCTAACCGCTGATCTACTGAGATCAACACCTCAACCAAATCATTCAACTTCGTTTTGTCTTATTGCCATTCCAACCAATGGCTTCTGAAGTGATATTCGTGGGGACAATCTTCAAGTTAACACTTGTTGATCTGTGTCAATTTTGGACTGACTTCCAGGCAAAGTGGAAAACACACCTACAAAATAACAGATATTTCTGGTATTTCCAAAGTAGTTTTGTTTCGTCAACAGAATGAATGGTGAACAGAATTGATAAGTAAAAAGAGCAAATGAACAATAAACCATGCTCATCTACTGCGAATCCGACTTTCATGCCAAAAGTTTCAAAATGTACTATGCTTGTGGAACAATATATTTGAAAGCCACCATATTGGTTTGAAAAAAAAAAAAAAAAGAGCATTATAGTAACTGAATGTCAATGTGTATTGTTTTACATGTAAAATAAGCTTTGCTGTGTGTTTGATGTAATTAAGTAAGAAACAATTTTCTCAATGGCATTACACCGTGTAACCATCAACCGCAAGCAGCTGCTCAGAATGCACGCAATCCCACACCCAGGAAGGCTTGACAAGACTGGCAGTTTCTGGAAAATTGGTCTGAGAAAGAGAGAGAGACAGAGAGGGAGAGAGTGGTTTTCAAGTGAATGAAAAAGACAACATCTAAAGATACGTATGTGTAAACTTTCAGAACATTATGACGATGGACTCAATTACTAATGGACACAGAAAAAGTGGTGCTAGCATCCTAAAGAGCACACAAACACACACACCCTTCTCCTTGTCTCTCGCCTCTTTTTGCTTAATCCATACAGCCCTGGGACCCGTTGTCATCCCTTAGTGCCCTATCCTGTCTTGAGATAGGTCCAACAACAGGTGGGCATAGAAGTGTCTAGGTTTCTTGTAGGATTTTTTCCTATGTCAGGATGATGGCCCCGTACTGATGAAACGGGCCTTCTGCTGCTCTTGTACCTTTTTTTGTTATGCTGACAATGGAGTCACTCTCCACCTTTCCCTCTGGTCTAATTTACATCAATTATCAAACACACACACACACACACAGAGGCACAAACTCTTATGCATGGTCCCCAGATACCCTTATGCACTTACTGACTTAGAAGTGGCCACCACATGTGTAGCTCGTGACACCTCATACTCAGACAGAAGCTCCCCGTCATAGCTTGGTGAAAGGTGTTAAGGAATCAAGTGAAGAAAGGTATTCTTCATGCACAAAAATACCAACACGTGTCATTATGTATGTATCAAAAACTTTGGATGTGCAACACGTGTCATTATGTATGTATTAAAAACTTCGGATGTGCAACACATAACATTATGTATGTATCAAAAACTTCGGATGTGCAACACGTGTCATCACCAAATGCACTGATGATGGCGTTGACGCCGAAACATCTTCTTCTTTAACACCATCCTTTTCATTTCTCATTTCGCGTCCTAAGAACTACTGTTCTTAACCTTCTTTGAGTTGATCATGAGCGTGAGATCTAAAATGTCCTTCAACCTTCTTCAATTATGTATGTATGTATGTATGTATCAAAAACTTCGGATGTGCAAAACGTGTCATTATGCATGTATCAAAAATTTCGGATGTGCAACACATGTCATTATGCATGTATCAAAAACTTCGGATGTGCTGGCCGTCTTCGTCTCAGCTTGCTTAGTAGAATTTGCCCCTTCCTTGTGAATGACAATAATGGTATGGCTCCTGCAATAGAGCAAGAGTGACTGAGTGAGTGTGCTGACAAGAGAGAGAGAGAGAGAGAGAGAGAGAGAGAGAGAGAGAGCTCAAAAGAGATAGGATACGCAACAAGATGACGGCAGAGCTCCTTGGTGTCGGCTAGCGAAGCGTCGACAAATGCCTGTATGCCATGAAAGAAGTCTGGCAGCTCCTGAACAACAAAGAGCACAAGACAAGCATTACTCTTTATAGCATTCACCTCAGTTCACACAAACAAAATTCATGAGACTTTTGGAACAGAGGTGGAGCAGATGGGAGAGAGAGGGAGGAGGAGCGGGAGAGAGAGAGAGAGAGAGAGAGAATGGGAATGGAAGACAGAAAGACCTATAAACATACCTTCACAACATTCCAGCCTGTTGGTTTAGGCTTCGCCTTCGACTCTGGATAGACGTCATCCTGCCAGCAAACCAACCAATCACAAGAAGAATGACATCATCCTGCCAGCAAACCAACCAATCACAACAAAACTGACGAGAAGCTACTCAGTTGCTGGTCATACCAAAGAAGCTCAAAAGAGGAGGAACAAACAAACAAAAAGAGAAGACAAAAGAGGAAGAAAACTACTTGTCACCGTCGAAGAAAGCAAAGCTTGACCTGAGAGTATCTATGACAAGAGGACCATACCCCTGGATGAAGAAACTTGGAGCGATGTATTGAGCCGGTCTGATAGCATGACGAGCCGTATTTACAAACAGGCTTGACCTGAGCAGTGGCAATGATAAGTCGATTGAGAACAAAACATGAGACAGGGAAGAATCCAAGCCTGCATTGGGAGCATCTATCCAGCTCAAGCGGAGTGTTTTTTTTTCAAACGGCGAAAAAAAGGATATGCGAGATCCAGTGACAGTGTCTTAAGTCTCTTTACATGTGAGCTTTGAGAAAGCACCTGATGACACCATTGACTCTTGACCACGGAATTCCCCAGCAAAGAACATATAGCTACATATATCTTGTCAAGGAAACATTCACACGAGTTTGTACAATACGCTCAGCGAGCAACTCACTCGCTTGGCGGGTTGTTCATCTTCATCTTCATCCTCATGCTTTCTCTTCACCGGCGAGGTTTTCGTTGCATCGTCAACATCCATGGCACCGTCGTTTTCATCATCTCCATGGCCTGCACCGGCGTACAGGGGCTTAAATGATGACCCTGCGGTATCTACACCTGGACCAAGAAGCTTCTTCGACAGCTCAACATCTGCTTGATAGAAATAGCGAAGAGACAGAGAGACAGAGAGCAAGGATAAAGAGAGAGAGGAGAGAGACTTCATGATACATGAGTCATGCAGACACTTTGGCAGGCCAGAAAGATACAAAATTGAAAGCATTCAACCAAACCAGAAAAACACACAACATCCTTCTCTATGAAGTTTCTCAACGAAATGTTGAGGAAGGGGAGGGGGGAGAGGGAGGATGGGAGAGGACATCCACCGTGATTTGCATTTCCTAAGCAGAGAGTGAAAACTTACCTGAGTGCACTTTGGACTCTTGAACAATACTCTGAAATATCGAAACGGTAAAAAAAAAGCCAGAAACTTTCAAGAAAAAAAAAGGAAAGAAGTCCAAAAAAAAAATCATCAAGAAGGAGATGCCAGAATTTTAAAAAACTATATATCCTAATTTCAAGCCAACTGTAACACACACACACACACACACACACACAAAAGAAAAGATTTAAACGTCCTCCACCTAGCCCTGGTTACCTTCAAGTGAGTGAGGTCTGTCGCAGTCGTCCAGTCCTTGTCGTCACGGATACGCGTCACACGCGGAAAGCGGATGGAAATGCCTCCAGCAGTGTGTGTATTAGAGTGACTGAACTCAGCACCCGTGATCTCCCAGACAGGACTCAACTAAAAAGACATGGGGGAAAAGGGGAAAATGAAAAACGCGAAGACTTCGTCCACCTCACTTTAATTCCCTTGACTAACTTCCACCTAACCATCCTAAGCTTCAAGCTTATAATGTTGAGTATGGGATGTTCAAGGGGAAACTGGAGACACAAGTCAATTACCACCAGAGCATACTAGACAAGACTAAAGAGCTCCATGAAGCCTAAGCTTAAGAAAATGGCTGTCCATGATGAAAAAAAAAAAAAAAACATACATGCCCGATTCAGTGAATTTTACTTGTTGCCCAAAAATAACCAGGGACGTGTGTGCGTACAAGGTGCAGAATGCATGCACGCACATGCACACACCAAGCGCGCACACACACACACACACACATACCACACACAACCATTTACCCACACATACGTAATTCAGAGTCCCTTCAGTCTCCTTTCCTTCATCACAAACCTTTGGATTTGCAGCTACAAAGTCAGGAGTCAGCGAGCTGTTGACCATCAGCCACGAAGGCACCTTGCTGTGATCCTAACAATTGAAAAGTCAAGATATGAGTTACAGACCACAGCACTTCAACGAGGTACCCCAAAACCTTCTCCAGGTATGCAATTCGGACATTGACTTGCAAAGAGCCCCAACCTCCTTACCCCCCCCCAAAAAAAACACTGACCCTTAGTTCAGGCAAGTATGGCAAATCCAGATGACCCACCATGATATGCGTTTGCGCTGTTCTGATCCCGTTACGGTTAGGGTCTCTGTTTTTGAGTTCGCTTATGCAAATGTTCTTCTATCTGAGCACAATCACTTAAACTGACATCCTTCGCGTGGCCTTGGTCTGAATCTCCCACCACCAGCCCCATGCCCAAAAGAAAGCAAATTAGGCAAAAAGCCAAAAATACACGAACGAACGCAAAACACACCTTGCTGATTTTCACCATTTTCAGCTCCTTCTGCAGCCGTGCCAACGTCTTGTCATCATGGCCGTTGCCACACTTGCAGACCGTGCGATACTTGCCTGTGGCCGGGTCATAGACTCCCATGAGAAACACGGACATCATGCCACCTGTACAACACGAGAGAGAAGAAGACAACGTTAAGGAGGATGCAGAGCAACAGCAGTAAAAGATAAGGTCAGAAAATGGACAAAAAGAGAATGAACGAGACAGAGAGAGAGAGAGAGAGAGAGAGAGAGAGAGCTATCTGGTCACAAGGTTTCAACACAAATTCTGAACACGCGAGCATATGTATACGATCGTGAGCTTGATTGATTCAAACAGGTCATAGTCTTGACCTAATCGTTCTATTCCACCTCGAGGAGCACCCTTCCCTCTTCCACTCTCTCTCTCTCTCTCTCTCTCTCTCTCTCTCTCTCTCCCCTCCTCCTCATTTGATCTTCCCTTCCTTCGCAGAAGAACTCACCCTTGTTTCCCGTTCCAAAGTACGCGCCAAGCACAAGCAGATCAGCTGTGTCCGCCATTGCTCCTTCCGCCAAGTAGTCCTTCTTCACCTTCGCAAGGCAAACAAAAAATATATATATATTTTGATCAAATCATTAACACCTCCAAGGTGTGTAGAGCAACACCCACTAACATCGCTGAACGTTATCACCAGATCGCAACATAAGTTCAACATGAATCATTGGCGACACACACTCTAACATCAAATTATAGCTTGAAC
>JAOWAR010148223.1:0-11601 GCA_028571005.1 Clathrina lutea | reverse complement strand
CCGGGTAGTACATCACACCTTCGGGCTCTTGAAGGGAAATCAGAGCTTAAGAAGAAGCCCGTCTGCAAAAGCTTCCAGTATCCGACCTTTGGTAAGAAGTGCATGGAGTGCTTTCACCCTGAAGAAGACCACAAACAGACAGCGGAGAAAAGAGATGCACCTGAGCCGACTTGTCACAAACTTGGAGGCAGGCCAATCACAAGTGTAGATACAGTTCTTGCTGAGGCTCCAGCTGGATCCCCTGAACGCGAGACATCGACTACAACTTCAGCAAAAGCTGGAAGCAATACGACTCAGGTAGATTCCTTCCATTTACATCTCAACTCAAAGAGAGGAGAGAGTATCTCAAAAGAATAAGCTTTCAGGTCATTAGTCTTTCATTTTGAATTGGTTTTCTCTGTTCCTTTATCGATCGTTCCTCTTTCTTTTTTTTTCTGATCTCTTCAATTTTCCTTTTTTGTTCTGTCCATCTTTTTTTGCAACTAAGGCTTTCCTTCCTTTCTTCAACGTTGTTATTATATAGTATGGGCTTCGTCTATGGTTTTCCTTTTCTCCTTTATATGTTATTGTCCATGTCTTTTCTTTTGTCTTTCGAGTTTGGACAAGCCGATGGAGAGGACCAAGTTTCCGAGGGAGCAGAGCGAAAGACGCTAGATCCGGACCTTGGAATGGCAAAAGCTATTAGGCGAATGGTAGTAAGTTCCTTTCCTTTACCCCTCAGAGCAACTAATAGAGGAGTGTGACGGAGAGAAATTTTAATTTCAATTTAGATGTTTTTAGGGATTACCCAACTGAGGGATAACACTGATCAAAGGAGTCTCCGCGTACTGAACATTGAAAACACAAAAATAGAGAAGTATGGCTGAGCTTTCAGAAAGACGGTAGAAGAGACACGAGAGAGGAAAAAATGGAGAGAAAGTGACGGAAGCTCTGAACTACATTAAAGCTTAGATAAGAATATATTTATCCACACTGTATTGGTAGTTGCTCCAGTGCTGTTACAGTTCACTCGTAAACGTCGATGTATTGAGAATGTTTTGAATTCTGGCAGGAAGGGAATTTCCAACAATGGAGGAGTGAAAAAAGAAGCCCTTGAGGCACCTCAACGTGGTAACTGGACTAAGACTGTGTGGCCAGTTGATGCCGCAAAAGGAAATTAGCATTCGTCTTGCGGCCTTGTAAGATGGTATAGAAAAATGAGGGGAAAACACAAGTGTCAGGACGGCGTGTCTCCAGTGCAGAGCGGACCAGTCTAGATGCTGCAACACAGTAATTTTCAGATTTGACTAGGCAGCATGCAAGATGGAACGAGCAACGCCGGCCTGTATTCGTTCCAGTACACGTGCGTGCTCCGTGACACTAGTGTGCCAGACGGGGCAAGCGTACTCAAATAGTGGGCGCACATATGTCAGATACAGCTTGGAAGAAATGTGCGGAGGCAGGTCATGAGACATGTGACGTAACAGGTCAGCTCGTTGTCTACTGTTTTGAAGCATCTCTTCAAGGTGCCTAGCCCATCGGAGATTTGCTGATCATAATACGCCGAGATGTTTGTGCTGCTCAACCACAGCAACTGGCTAGTTGTCAATGTTTAATGCAGTCAATTTTAGAGCGTGCAATGCTTCCTTTCTCAGGGGAAGTATCTCCGTTTTTGAAGGAGAACATTTTCCTTCCCAGGAAGAGGCCCAAGCAAAATGCCGCAGACATACTTGACTGCAGGTTAAGGATGCCTTGTTTGATAGAAGGTTTAGGGAACATGGTATGCAGGAGAGCATCGTCCGCATAAAGTTCAGACCTGGAATCGTTGACGGAGGTCGGCAAATCATTAATGAACACGGCAAAGAGGATAGGGCCAAGATGTAAAGCCTGGGCCACTGCGGCTGTGATCCAATGTTGCGACAATAAGACACTCTCTACACAAACTTTAATAGTGCAGTTGCTTAAATAACTGGAGAGCCAGTGCAGGGCGTCCGGTGCCACCCTGCAGCTCGCTAATTTGTATCGAAGCCCACGATGCCACACTCGGTCGAAGGCCTTGTGGAAGTCGAGGAAGACAGCAGCCCCTGCGTGATGTTGGTCGAGACCCTTAGCCCATTTGTGAAGTACATAATAAATACAAGTTAGTGTGTCGAGGAGCGCAATGGGAGAAAGCCAAACTGATGGTCTGTTAAGAGGCCATTTCTGAGAAAATGGCAAGTGCCTCGAACTTTGGATAGCATACAAGATCTTACCCACGGCCAGTAAAAGAGAGACTGGGCGGTTGTTCGAAGGATTATCTTAAGCACGATGTTGTTTAAAGAGAGGAGTTATGGTGGCTTGTTTCCAGTCTTGGGCAAAAACTGTTGACCTGAATGATAAGTTATAGATGTACGTAAGCGAGCAGGTGATGAATGGTGCGATTTCCTGCAAGACGCAGTTTCTGAGAAGCAGGCAGCTGGAGGATTTGGAAGGTGGCAATTTTAACAGCCTCTGGGGAGCAGATTCTTCAGCTATGCACTGGAATTCAAGACTTGATGCCTGGGCAGGAGGTGGGTACGGACAGCTCCAAGTATTGACCCGTCTGAAGGAGAGGGACTGGAGCACCGAGAGGCGGAGAACTGAGCGAAACGTTCCGCTTTCTCTTTGGGAGTGCGCCTGGGAGTGCCAATGTTGTTTATATCTGGGATAGGGTCTTTAGGGGGGGAGATCTTAGCCAAGGTCTTGACTTTCCGCCACCAGTTCGTTCCACCTGTGTGTTCTTTTTCTTCGAGGGACTGTATGTGCCTTACATGTCGCCGTTGGCCTTCTGGAATTCTGCATTGCAACGATTCCTAGCGCGTAATTACGAATCCCAGTCTGTGGCTAATCATGAACGAGTAGCCGCTTTAAGCAAGCGATGTTTGGCCCTGCTCAGGTTGTGGAGGTGGGACGACATAAAGGGCTTGTTTGGTGAGCAAATGAAGATGGTGCGTACCGGAATGTGACGAGAAATTGCTTCGCGAAGCTTTTCTTTCCAAATCGTCCAAGCAATGTCTACGTTGTCGGTGCCTAATATAGCATCCATCAGCAGAGAATTGAGCAGAGCGGCACGAAGTCCTGGCCAGTTAGCATTATTGTAATCATAAAAGGTTAGTGTTTGTTTGGGTTCGAAGGGTCGCCGGAGTTGCAATGTCACTGTCACGCAACAGTGGTCAGATATGGGGTCATTTACTGCAGTCTCAAGAACCAGGTCCGGGGTCAGTGGCAAACAGGTCCAAAGACAGAGCGGGATTTCCTGTCGGAAGAGTACTGAGTACGAGAGGACACACATTGACTGAGCGCAAAGTAGTCAAGCATAGCTACGGTGTAATTGCCAGCAGCGTTCGGGGTCGAATGTTGATCCTACAGGTGGTTCTTGGCGTTGAAGTTACCAAGCAACAGTAGCATCGAGCTGCTCTCAGCTTGAGCAATTTGTTCAGAGAGCTGAGAAAAAGTCGATCAGGAGAAAAGTGTGGAGGGCGATAGCAAAAGAACGGTAGTGTCTTCCCGTAAGAGCGCATGGATATTTCTAAGACTAAGCATTAATTTTTATAAACTATGTCTTGACTTTCGAGGTCCGCACGCGGCGATTAGTGCAGAGGTGAGATTTGACATAAACAAGCAAGCCGCCATAAATGTCCGTCAGCCGGTCACGGCGGAAATGGGTGAAGCCGCTAATAAGTTAAATGAGAGGCAACAGTGGTGCAAGGGTTCAATCAGGTTTCACAAAAACAAACGTCACCATTGGGAGTCGTCAGCATCATCTGCTCTAATATTCATAGCTTCGGTAGAAAACTTTGAAAATTCAGCCCACAAATTCTGAGATGACCATGAAATTGAGACTCCCTTGAAGGGCCCCCTTATGCCGAAGCCATGATAAAATCCTTCGCGGTAGTGGGAGAAGTGGCTTGCTGGGAGGTGTTCTCAAGGTTACGGCAAACCGGTTGGGTCATCAGGGTGGGGATTTTTCTGCCCTTTTGGGGTGAAAAATTGGTGGTCCCCAACAACAAGACAAGATTGATAAAAAAAAAAAACGCACCTCATTTTTCTTCAACTCTTTAAAGAGAGGAATGAGCTGTTGGCGAGCTTTCTTTCAGCGGGGGTCAAGTTCGGGTTGATGTGATGTTTGTGCCCTTGAGCTTGCGCTGGGCCGACATGATTCTCGACTTGACAGTGGACTCTCTTGGCTTCACTAGAAGACGGCCTGGATGCAGTCTCTTGCGTTCGATGGTAGGCCTTCCGAGACGGACAACCTCAACAATGTCGTTCTCGCCTATCTCCACATGCAGTTTTGTTCTGCACAGATCTATGAAATCTGCCCACAGATTTTCTGTGGTGGTTTCTGGCATGCCCGATACCACCGCGTTGCATGATCTCTCTTGACTGGCCAAGCTGAGTTCTAGCTTACGCACTCAATCGGAAAGACACTCCATTTCCCTTGCCTGACTGTAAGTTGTCTTCTTCAGCTCCGAGCAAGTGACCTCCAAGGAAAGGATTTGTTCCTTGAAGGCTTTTCTCATGTCACAATAGACCTTGTCAATATGCTTGCCCACAAACTCCAGAAGATGAGTGTCCAGCTCCTTCAAAACAGCTGTGCTCACTACCATTCAAGAGTGATCAGCCTCATTAGAAACCCTTGGCGATAGGTCAGCGTCAGAAGTTTTCACTCTTTTCCCATGTTGCTTCATCGGACTGCAGAGCTCTGAACAGCAGACCTTCCCTTGTGAAGACATTCTTTTCTTTTCTTTTCTCTTCCAATCAGTTAATTCCTTAATTCTCATTTCTTCATTATATCCTTTCTGTTCTTTTTTTGAACTAGAGTTTTTCCTTTCAAGTTTCCTTAGTAACATTCCCGCATCCTTCTTTGACGACCTTTAATTACTATTTCATACTTTTTATTTTCTTTGGGCCCAAATATTTTACTGTTTATTCTTTTCTCCCTTATACAGCCAGGAAGAGATCGTGAAGAAGGTCAAGTTTCCAAGTGGAGTTTAACACGAGTCGGCCGTCAAACAAACAGTTGCACAGCGCAATGTGGTTCAGGATGTCTTCCGACGACAGGCCCGGGTAGTACATCACACCTTCGGGCTCTTGAAGGGAAATCAGAGCTTAAGAAGAAGCCCGTCTGCAAAAGCTTCCAACATCCGACCTTTGGCAAGAAGTGTGTGGAATGCTTTCATCCTGAAGCAGACCACAAGAAAACCGCAGAGAAAAGAGATACACCTGAGCCGACTTGTCACAAACTTGGAGGCAGGCCAATCACAAGTGTAGATACAGTTCCTGCTGAGGCCCCAGCCGGTTACCCTGAAGACGAGACATGGACTCCAACTTCAGCAAAAGCTGGAAGAAATATGACAAAGGTAGATTCCATTCGATTCCATCAAAGTTGCAATCACCTTTTCCAAGTAAAAACATCTTTTACAGTTTAGTTCAGCTCCTGCTGTCTCCAAAAGCTTAAGAGATACCAATATAGTATTAAAGTCCTTTCTTCTTCATGGCCTTTCAAACAAAAGCATATAGCTAAGCAATAGCTCTTCTTGTTACGAAAAAATGGTTGAGGGATAGGTCATGCCTAAAAGGGTTCATGATCATTTCATATTATTCGTTTCCTTTGGCCCGACGTCTTCATTATTTTTTTCTCTATTATACAGCCTGGAAGAGATGATGAGGAAGGACAAGTTTCCAAGGGGTGTTTAGCCCGAGTCGGCCGTCAAACAAACAGTTACACAGCGCAATGTGGTTCGGGATTTCTTCCGACAACAGGCCCGGGTAGTACATCACACCTTCAGGCTCTTGAAGGGAAATCAGAGCTTAAGAAGAAGCCCGTCTGCAAAAGCTTCCAGCATCCGACCTTTGGCAAGAAATGCATAGAGTGCTTCCATCCCGAAGAAGACCACAAACAGACAGCGGAGAAAAGAGATGCACCTGAGCCGACTTATCACAAACTTGGAGGCAGGCCAATCCCAAGTGTAGACACAGCTCTTGCTGAGGCTCCAGCTGTTTCCCCTGAGCGCAAGGCATCGACAACAACTTCGCCAAAAGCTGGAAGAATCATGACTAAGGTAGATTCCTTCTATTTACATTTTAACCCAAAGAGAGGAGAAAGTAATCTTATCACAAATGAATAACATTTTAGGTGCATTCGTCTTTTACTTTCAATTGGATTTTTCTGTTTCTTAATTGACTTTCCGTCCTCTTGCTTTTTACCTCCTCGATCCTTCTCTTCACGAAACACTTTTCTTTCCTTCTTCAACATTGTTATTTTACAGTATGGGCTTTATCTATGGTTTTCCTTTCCACCGAAGAAGCAAAGCACAAAGACTCACAACGAAAAAGAAAAGAGAAAGAAAATAGAAGTTAGCAAGACCGCCAAGCTCCAACGAGGCAGTCACACGACTCAAGCGCTCCTGTCAGTGTCGACGTCCATCTCGTCGTTGTCATCCTGGGACTGATGCGCCACGGGCTCTGGGTATGGAGTGGCCCAAAGATTTACTCACTTCCGATGCACAATCCGCCAGTATTGTTCCCCTGGCTTAAACTTTCCCTTCCACGCCAATCAGAAAGGCAATCCTCAATCACCCATGGTCCAGTCCAAGATCAAAATCAGAGCAGAGGTTAAGGCACTTTTCAAAGATCTAAAGACGGCCTCTTCCTCTTGTCTATTTGAATTCTATGTTCTTTTCTAGCAATCGGTTCAACGGCCGTGCTTACGTCGCAACATTGTAGCTAGATAAAGCGGCAGTGATAGCCACCTGGACAAAGAAATTTAAGTAGTTCCAACAGTAAGGCGGGGTACACCAGTCAGAGAATCTCAGGATAGGTGGCAACAACTTATCTTACAGAAGTGTGATGGGAAGATCTTAGTTTCCTTTCTTTTCTCTTCCCTTTAGGCAATTCCTCATCGCTCCAATATTTCCTTGCCATTTTCTTTAAGTAAAATATCTTCCTTTAAACCGAAATAAAATCGCATGAGAGCGTCAAGCTCTTTCTTCCTTTAAAGGGTCCTTAGTAACATTTCACCATCCTTCCTGGACGACCTTTAATTACTATTTCATATTTTTCTTTTCTTTCGGCCCAGTTCTTTTCCTGTTTTTTTTCTTTTCTCTATTATCCAGCCAGGAAGAGATCATGAAGAAGGTCAAGTTTCCAAGTGGAGTTTAACACGAGTCGGCCGTCAAACAAACAGTTACACAGCGCAATGTGGTTCAGGATGTCTTCCGACAACAGGCACGGGTAGTACATCACACCTTCGGGCTCTTGAAGGGAAATCAGAGCTTAAGAAGAAGCCCGTCTGCAAAAGCTTTCAGCATCCGACCTTTGGTAAGAAGTGCGTGAAGTGCTTTCACCCTGAAGAAGACCACAAGAAAACCGCGGGGAAAAGAGATACACCTGAGCCGACTTATCACAAACTTGGAGGCAGGCCAATCACAAGTGTAGACACAGTTCTTGCTGAGGCTTCAGCTGTTTCCCCTGAGCGCGAGGCATCAACTACAACTTCGCCAAAAGCTGGAAGAGTCATGACTCAGGTAGATTCCTTCTACTTACATCTCAACTCAAAGAGAGGAGAGAGTATCTCAAGTTAATAATACTTTAGGTGCATTCATTATTCATTTTAAATTAGTTTTCTCTTTTTCTTCATTGATCTTTCCTCTCTCTCGTTTTTTGATCTCTTCAATTTTCCTTTTTAGACCTTTCCATCTTCTTTTTCAACTTAAGGCTTTCCTTCCTTTCTTTAATGTTGTTCTTATATAGGACGGGCTTCATCTATGGTTTTTCTTTCCTCCTTTATTATATTTTATTGTCACTGTCTTTTCTTTTCTCTTCCCAGTTGGGACGAGACGATGGAGAGGACCAAGTTTCTGATGGAGCAGAGCGAGTTGGGCTGAGTGAACTCAGTGATTCAGCGCCATGTGGTTCTGCAAATTCTCCGACGGCGGAGGTCATGGCACGTACTGAATGTCAGGTAACGTTGTCAGAGCTCAAGAAGAAGCCTGATTGTGACACGGTGCTCGCTGAAGGTCCTGTCTCTGCCGGTACACCTCCACGGAAGATACTAGATCCAGATCTTCCAACGGTAAAACCTTAAAGACAAAAGGCAGTAAGTTCCTTTTCTTAACCCCTCAGAGCAATTAATAGAGGGAGAATGATAGAGATAAAGATCTTAATTTATTTTATTTTCTACTCCCATTAGTCAATTCCTTATTTCTCCTTTCTTCATTCTTTCCTTTCTGTTTTTTTTTGGAAGTAAAGTTTTTCCTTTCAAGTTTCCTTAGTAACATTTCCCCATCCTTCTTGGACAACCTTTAATTACTATTTCATGTTTTTTTCTTTTCTTTCACCCCAGTTTTATTTACTGTTTATCCTTTTCTCCCTTATACAGCCAGGAAGAGATCGTGAAGAAGGTCATGTTTCCAAGTGGTGTTTAACACGAGTCGGCCGTCAAACAAACAGTTGCACGGCGCAATGTGGTTCGGGATGTCTTCCGACGACAGGCCCGGGTAGTAAATCACACCTTCGGGCTCTTGAAGGGAAATCAGAGCTTAAGAAGAAGCCCGTCTGCAAAATATTTCAGTATCCGACCTTTGGCAAGAAATGCATAGAGTGCTTCCATCCCGAAGAAGACCACAAACAGACAGCGGAGAAAAGAGATGCACCTGAGCCGACTTATCACAAACTTGGAGACAGACCAATCACAACAAGTGTAGACATAGTTCCTGCTGAGGCTCCAGCTGGTTTCCCTGAAGGCGAGATGTGGACTCCAACTTTGTCAAAAGTTCAAAGAAATAAGGTTCAGGTAGATTCCTTTCGATTCCATCTCAACCAGAGGAGAGTGATAGATGAAGATATCTCAAGTTTTGCTTTCCTTCATTTTTTATCTACAGTTCCTTGGCTATCTTTTTAGTGTGCGTTCTTTGTATGTGTTTTTTTTTTCTTTTCAACGTTACAGTTAGAAGGAGGTGGCAGAGAGGGCCAAGTTCCTGAGGCAGCAAAAGGAGCTGGCAGTCATAACTGCAATTCAGCGCAATGCAGTTCAAGACCTCTTCGGGTAACAGGAGTCACAGTGGGCCTTTGGGCTCCAGCAGCTGGAGGGTCAGAGCCTAAGAACGAGCCTATTTGTAGCAAGTTCCAACACTCATCTTCCCGGAAGGTGCGTGGAGAGTCTGGCTATTTTTCTGAAGAAGAAGACAACCAAGCAGAACGGGAAACAGAGCAGGATGCTTTTGAGCTGCCTGATCGCAAGCTGGGTGGCAGGCCAATCAGAAGGAAAGGTACCGTGTATGCTGAGCCTCCCAACAGTGGGCCTCTACGCAAGTGTGCCACATTAATTCCAGCTGGAACAGAATTAAGAGGAGAAAACACAGTGAGTTCCTTTTTACCCCTTGCTTCAAAGAGAAAAGAAAAATACAACGATTGGTGGTTAAAGTTTTGGCTTCCTTTTCACTTCCCTCCATCCTTTCCTTCTTTCTGCTTGAGAATGCCATAATACTTGAAATTCTAGGCCGAACAGCCAGGCAATTAATAGGAGCCCTGTTTCATGTCACAGTTGAAGCGGTTTTTTCCTATTTGCCAGGAATTCCATCATTCTGTAACAAAGAAATGTCTCCTCGAACAAAGCAGCGTTCATCGCGCTCAAAGTGAAGGTAAGAGGTTAAATTGCAGATGAAATCTCCTTCTCCTCTTAGCTATGAACTTCTCAAGCCAAATACGAAATAGAAGGTCCATTTTGCGTCACCTCTGAACTCGTGGCACAGCTTGTAAGGAGTTTACTGAAAATTGGATGCTTTGCGTGGATGGGATGATCCTGCCACTACTGGAGATTACGAAGCATCTTCCCAGCAACCAAAAAAAGGCCGAACCCTGACAAAAATTTGAATCCCATGTCAATCCGCTCATTTTAGCACAGCAAGACCAAATGTAATCTAACATTGCAGAATCCGTGGCTTTTCGAAAACTTCATCACTGCAATAGCAGACTAAGACAGCCAACAAAATCAGCGTTCCCCTGAGTTTTGTATGTCAGGCTTGGTTTGCACTAGGAGTGCGCACACAAGAGGACATGAATAAACTTTTCTTCAAGTGTGACTATGAAATACTCAAGTGAAAGAACAATTGCCATCGAACAGTCTGTGCCAAAATATGTGCATTTGAGCGGCCAAGTCTGCCTTTCAATTTCAACAACGACAGGTTACAGTGCCCATTGCTTCATATACATTTGATCTGGCACGTGATCATGTCTTAGGTATTATGTGTAGATGATCAGAGGTACCTTCTGTAGAGTAATTCCATGCAATGCCAGTCAGATTTATCCAACTTCAGCCTCGCCTAAATATTTTTACTGTAGAAGATTGATTTCTTTGTTCAAAGTCTTACTAATCATACACCTTTTGAAGTGTTCTTAAAATTCATATGGCTTGTTCTCTTGTAGCTAATGGTGTGGCTGAAGGTGATTGCACTACAGCGAGCAGGCCAGAAAAGAGCAGCGAACCAACTGGAAAGTAAGACCATGAGAAGAAAGTTATCTTAGCAAGACCAGATTGAAATGGCAGGGAAGATACACATTTGTGCTTCCGCATTAACGAGTGTGATCATGAACAACTATTCTCATTACCGGTTGAGTGTGTCAGGGAACCCCTTAAGGTAAAATGGCACAATAGGTGCAGCGGGGACATGTGTCATGATGCACACCATCACTGCTCAATGGGTCAATTGTCAAAGAACATATTCTTGGTTTCTTTAATTGTACGAAGAGAAAGAGAGACAGACAGACAGACAGACAGACAGACAGACAGACACACACACACACACACACACACACACACACACACACACACACACACACACACAGGAAGGAAGGCAGGCAGGCAGGCTGGCAGGCTGACAGGTTGGCAGCCTGGCTGGCTGGCTGACTGACTAGCTGACTGACTTACAGGAGGACTGACGGACGGACAGACAGACCGATGGGCAGATGGATGGACAGACGGACAGAAATAAGCACAGACGGACGGACGGGGACAATATATAAATGAGAAAAGGAAAACCATAGATAAAGCCCATACTGTATAATAACAACATTGAAGAAGGAAGGGAAAAGTTGAGTTAAAAGGACATGAAAAATAAGGAAAATCGGCGAAAAAATAGAAAATCCTATTCAAAATTTAAGACTAATGCATCTAAAATCTTGCTCATTTGAGTTAAGATTACTTTCTCCTCTCTTTGGGTTGAAATGTAGGAATCCACTTGAGTCATGATTCTTCTGGCTTTTAGCAAAGTTGGAGTCGATGTCTCACGTCTAGGAGAATTAGCTGAGGGCTCACCGCAGGCACTGTGCCTACGCTTGTGATTGGCCTGCCTCCAAGTTTGACACAAATCGGCTCAGGTGCATTTCTTTTCTCCGCTGTCTTGTTGTAGTCTTCTTCGGGATGAAAGCATTCCACGCATTTCTTGCCAAAGGTCAGATGCTAGAAACTTTTGCAGACGGCCTTCTGCTTAAGCTCTGATTTCCCTTTAAGAGCCCGAAGGTGTGATGTACTACCCGTGCCTGTCGTCGAAAGATATCCCAAACCACATTGTGCGGTGCAACTGCTTGTTTGTCGGCCGATTCGTG